>JAMKQA010007603.1:0-27318 GCA_024699735.1 Posidonia australis | reverse complement strand
TTTAATGGATTTTAATTGGATTAAGTGGGTTTTAGGGTTTTATTGGATTTTAATTGGATTTAAATGAATTTTACTTGATTAGGGTTTTATTTGTTTGATTAATTAGCTTTCAAGTGGATTTAATTTAATTTGTTTAGTTTTAATTCTAAATGGGTCAGAGTGGGCAATGTAGGTCTAATTGGACTTAATGGGCTTGTGCGGGCCTAATGGGCTTGTGTGGGCTTGTGCGGGCCTAAGTGCGCTAGGATTTTGGTGGTTGCAACCAGAGCATCAATCGGAGGATCCTGCTGCCAAGTGACTTCAAAATCGGGGTGTCTACAGATAGTACATGTTTACTCCAATAGAATTATAGCATATTACATATGTGTCATTTAACCTTTCATACATACTGCTACGTATTTTATGTGTAAAGATTATGATTTTATGGGATACATGTGTATAGATATTAATTTATGAGAGTGTATGTGCAAATAAATGTATTTATTAGGGTGTTCTGCATATTATTTAGATAATTATGTTCTTGATTTTTTTTATAAATTAAGGAAAAAAAAGATAATAATTATATCAGTACTTTACCAAACACGACATGTGAATCAATACTTAAATAAACACATCAATTAATGATTGTCAAACATAATTAGTAGCACTCAAATAACTAATAAGTGCTTATTTTTTGGACTTATTTTTACCAGTTTACCAAACACCACCTTAGTCTCTCTTGAACATTTCTATAATCAATCTTATTATACACGATCTAATTCACTTAATCTCCAATCTATATGATTCTGTCTTATGGATAGACATGGAAATCAGCCCAGGTCGGCCCTAGTTCGCTTGGCCCGACAATCCTAGTAGTGGGCCGAGCAGGCCAGGCCCGAGGTGGGCCGTGGGCCATGCCAGGCCTAAAGGTTAGGCCCGCTTTAGCCCGTGAAACGGTCTGGGCGGGGTCGGGCCTGGTCGGCTCACCTACAAAAAAAAAAGGCTCGTTAAAAAAAAAAAACCTGGCACACCAGGTTAGCGCACTTAGCTGACGCACCAGCCTGGTCACAGAGCCGTTGTATCATTTATTTAGTCGTTGTTTGACAACGGCTAAAAGAGTATTAAATGATAAAAGATGTAGATTATCAGAGAAGTTTGTAGAAGCTTCCGTTTGCTTAAAAGATTGGTACGATGCGGTTGACCGTCTTCAGGGATTGAGTTTGAATTCTGAATCAGAAGAAGACGATGATGCGGCATCAACTTCAACAGACAGAACAGACTCCACACTTGAATAAATATTAATGTAAAATTTAAAAATGTAAAAAAAATAATGTAAATATATTTTGTATTTTTTTATGTAAAAAAATGATATATTTAAAATATTTTTTTATTAATAAAAAAAATTTAAAAATAAAATTTAGACCTAATGGACCGATCCGACCCGGTGGGGCCCGTCGACCCGATAGTCCAGCCCATAGACGGGCCATGGGCCGTGTTGGGCCCATGACCTCCAAAAGGAGGCCCGACCAGGCCAGGCCCAGACCAGCCTGCTGGCCGACCTTGCCCAGTCCAGGTCAGGGCGGGCTTGGTGTTTTGTGGACCGAGTTGGACCGGACCGGCTCGATTTCCATCTCTACCGATGGATGTTTGTATGTCAATGCATCTTCTACTTTACCGTCCACATCGAGCAAATAAAGGTTTGGGCCCGGGCCTCTCTCACAGTTTTGGACCATGACTGAAGTTTTCATTTTAGTCCAAGAATTCTGAAAGCGTCCACCGCTGCGTCTCTAGTTTCTAGGGTTTCCAAGACCTAGAAGCCATGGAGCTGCCTGTGTTTCGGCCTCTATTTTGCTTCTGTAGTTGTAGGGAGGCTTTGGTTTTTTTTTTTTAACAGATTATTTATATATATTTTGGCATTGCCGGTCATCTCGTGTGTGCCTTTTTTTTGTGTGTAGATGATTCAGTGGACTCGAACAGTGGCCTTGTTGTTGTTTCATCCTTTGTTAGTGCAAATGATCAAGCTTAATTTTTTGTTGCAACTATGTTATGGTCTACCTGCTGCGTGTTTGTTTCTGATTATTACAAGTTTAGGTGGTAGATCATTTTATATGAATATTGTTTTGTTTGTGTGAACTTCCAACAAATGGTTCCTGAGCAATGCTTGATAAGTAGCTTCTTCCAAGGTGCCATATTGTCTATTGGCCATTGTTGATCATTGTGACAGTAATAGACTTAGTACAACATACTTTTGCTTGTCCTGATGATGACAAGTTTAGTAATCTGACATCTTTTACTAAAAGATCGGTGCTCCCTTTCCAATTTCGTTGTTGAGGTTGAGGGACCGATGATCTACCGAAGGTTGATACTAGGCATTCTGAAGGACAGCATCAATGACTTATAATTAGGTCACATGACCTTGTTGTAGGTCTGTCTTGAAAAATTTCTATTTCATTTTTTTCATGTTTATTTAGATGTTGGATGTGGGTAGGCTGACTCTCTTGGCTAAGCCTGTAAACGAGGTGGGTATAACCTTACCCGTATCTTTATCCTTTCAATTCTAATGGATAATGGGATGGGTATAGACCCACATTTTCTAAATTTCTATCCTTACCTGTCCCGTCACTTTAAAAGGATATAAAACTGGTAATTGGGTAGATTTATGTTTAAGAAAAAAAAGAAGGATGTTTAAGCTAAAGATTAAAATCCATACTTAAAACAATGTGTTTGAAATTCTCATTAGTCATTACAAATTCAAATAAAAAATAGAAGACAGTAACAATGATCTCATTTATCCAAAGCCTCCCCATGTCAACATCAGCATCATCCCGATTTCAGAAGCATTAAGTTAAATTGCATCATCAAGCTACATGTTAAGTTTGCAATATGTGTAAAAAAAAATTTGACAGCAACAATTAGATGACGGTAATAAATATTTGTCTTTAAGAATTCAGTAGTATTCCTGAACTTGACGATGTCATGTAGATAGCTAACATGATATCAACTCTTTGTTGGTCAATCCAAAAAGTACTAATCTAACTAAGCTATTGCATTACTTTTACTCAGTTACGACTTAGAAGTCACACCGGGTAATATGTCTGCATGAGTTTACCAAGTCTGTCTAAGTTCCTGTGTCCCCTGGTGCATGCATTTCGGAATTTATTATGATGTGATTACTATGAGCAAAAATGAGCAACTAAATTATGTGTAATAATCATGTGAAATCATTTCCATATTTTGTTGCATTCTTATTTTATACATACGTACAGATACTCCTCATGTCTAAACTTCTAGCTTTTCAAAATTCTTGTTGGTGTGATATACTTCTTAAGTAGCAATACCTGACAGTCTTAATCATCTTTTGGGATAGGTCGACTTATTCTTATTCCTCTTGGGCTTGAATAGGTGCTCTTGTTCCAGTGGTTGTATCCTCTGCTGAATCTGGTGGTGAAGTTGCTAACCAGATTTTACATGACTCTGTCCTTGAGTTGGTTGCTACTGTGAAAGCTGTTGTTCAGAGGATAAGATTTCACATGGCTCTGTCCTTGATTTTACATGACTCTCTTGAGTCTTGTCCTTTTGTTTCATATGTTTTTTCACTTATTATTTATCTTTAGAAGTTATTTGCTGTTTATATTTATATCATGGAAAATTCTTGCAATTGAGTGCACTTCTGAGCCAGTCCGGCCACTTCTGAGTCTGCTGGACAATGAACCTCCTTCTTGGCATGTTTCTGGCCAGCTGGAATATGTACGCCATATTTCTAGTTTGGAAAGATATGAAAGTTTTTTTTACTACTTTTACATGCTTCCACAGAAAGAAAAACAAATGGAGAACTTGATTTCCTCATGGCCGAATTCGCAGGTATTATCTTTGTATTTTCTATTTGACATCCAAGTGTATTTATTCAAATCATCTGCATTCCCTGTATGTCGTAAATATTCCATACTAAATTAAGAAATCATGAATCATTATGACGTTCCTAGATTCCCCTGTAGAGACACCGAAGAAGGAAGCCATACATTTTCTTCTCCCTGTAGTTCCTTAATAAAATGGGTATCATCCCAGCTTTTATTTCAAAAAAGCCTTATATTGTTGGAATATTGCATACTAAATTAAGAAATCATGAATCATTATGAGGTTCTTAGATTCCCCTGTAGTGACACTGAACAAGGAAGCCATACATTTTCTTCTTCCTGTAGTTCCTTAATAAAATGGGTATCATCCCAGCTTTTATTTAAAAAAAGCCATATATTGTCTTATCTGCTGAAATGTACTGGGGCCTTACTGTTTTACCAGTGTTATTGTTGATTCTACGTTGGAAGAAGATATCACTTCTTTTTTGCACGATTTTTCATCATAATCTGATATTCAAATCCATCTAGAACCATGTTCTGCATTTTCCTGTTCCTTTTTCTTTTGGTATATTAAGTTGCACATTTTCTGATCGGCCCAGAACCATGGTCTGCATGACCATGAGAGTTAATTGTCTTTACAAACCTATAGCTTTTTGTTAAGTAATTTTTCCTTCACGGACATGTTGTCACTACACGTGTTATTCTCACTAATCCGGCAACATAAAGATTTTTGCTTGATTTTTGAGTTTTTTTCTACTCACCTTTGCATGTGTCTATGTAGTTTTTTTATATAATGATTTTCATCAATTGTCATTATTCTTTGTTCAAACTCGCTGCTTCTTTACCTTCTTGATCTGTGCTGCAACGCTTTATAATTAGAGGGAACATCTGGCATTTTTTGATATAAGATGTAACTTTTCTCATGATTCAAAGACATTCTTTGTTTGTTGGTTCTTCAGCACAATGTACTCAATCCTTGCTTGCAGAGGTTTCTAGAATGGAAAAGAAATTGGAAATCTCGATTCCAGTATGAAAAATCAAAATAAATTACCAAACAAAATGTTTTCCCCAGCTGGTATAGGCTCAACAGCTTCTAATGAAGGTGCTACTTCAAGATCTGGTGTTGCATCACAGAAAATCAGGTGTCTTAAATGCCAGACCTGGAAGTGCAGCATCGTCTGGGATACTCTCACAGATGGTATCTAATGCTGATGGGGCGAGGGAATATCTTGAAAGAATGGCTGATCTTCTATTGGAGTTTCCCTAAGCAGATAGCATAGTGAAATCCCATATGTGTAGTCAAAGTTTGCTTAGCCTCAACTGCTTCTAACGAAGGTGCTACTTCAAGATCTGGTGTTGCATCACAGACAAAATCTGGTGTTTTGTCTAGATCTGGTGTCGTAAATGCCAGAACTGGAAGTGCAATTTCGTCACCTCGCAGATGGTATCTAATGATATCTTCTATTGGAGTTTTCCCAAGCAGATAGCATTGTGAAATCCCAGATGTGTAGTCAAAGTTTGCTTCACCGTCTTTTCCCGGTGTTCAACAAAATAGAACCACTTATTCGTATGAAGGTTAGATCAGCTGTTTTACGTGTATCTTTTGGTCTCTTCTCGAGTTACATGTTTTTGTTTCCTGCTTGTGCAATTAACACCTTTGCAATTGTAGATTCTGAAGTGTATCAATACTTTGTCAATGGATCCAAACTGTTTGAAGCCTCCAGTGTGCAGGTGCAATTAGACATTTGATCCTAAATCTTGAAATTCATGAAGGACGCTTGTCTCTCAGATATGCAATGAAGTAAGTATATCTTTTCAAAGAAGTGGTATAAACTTGTAATAGCGAAATTACATTTTTCTTTCAGCTGTCCTTTTTGTTTTCAACTGTAGAGCATATGGTGATGTGAAGGACTCTTTTGGATATTCGAGCCTTATGTTGCCTGGATTACTTTCATGAACATATGTATTTTCATTGTCCATGAAGAAGAATCTGCCATCTTTCTTTCATCACTCAATCGTTATATTCTTTGCAGATGAGTGTTCATGTATGTTATTAATTGTTCATCATTAAACCAAGTTCATATGCATATTGATGTGAAAATTTTAACTGCAGAGTTTCAAATGAAAAAAGTAGAATTTTGAAGCATAGTTAAATACAAACATGCTATTTACGTACATAGATTAAATGTAGAGGAAGGATTCGTGTTGTCAACCTCACATAGTGGGATCAAGACATGCTGGTTGTTAAATTTATGTACGTATATTATTGCACTAATCCTATAGTTATTGTGGCACCAAGGTACTGTGGTGACAATTTGGTTTGCCTTGCCTGCCTAGGCTGTGGACCCAGGAAATGGGGACTTCCCTCTATTATAGTATATATACATTAATTTATCCAGAAAAAAACTATGTTGAACGCTAAATAACATAAAAATATACAAAATATGGGAAGATCTAAGTAAAATATCGTGAGATTAACCACAAAATAAAAACTAACATCAAATAAACTGATTAGGCGTGCCAAGGCACTTCAAAGTGCCTAGGTGCTTGCCAAGGCGCCCAAGGCACACACTTAATTAAAAAAATTCATGGTGCCCAAGCACCTTAGTCCAAGAAGGTGCCGCCAAGGTGCTACCTAGGCACCTGCCTTAATAACTATGATTCCAATGCCATTCTTATTTGCTGAAGTTTCCTATGTCATTGAAAAATTATGCTATTTATTCTCACCTATGATGCTAATGTTACAGCTTGATAGAAAATTATTGTTTAACAAGTTGATCTCCATTTCTAGAAGGAATTGACAATTTTTGTGCAGCTACCTTATTGTGCCAGATGCCAACTACATATATGAGGTTTAGAAAGGTTGCAATTTTCTGTTGCAATCTCCTAGATTCAATGTAATACTTTTCTTGATTTTTGGTTCTAAGATCAAGGAAAAAACACAACCCATTCATCTTAACCTTTGTCCAACATGTTTGCCCTTTTCACCCTACTTGTCTTGTATGATGTTTTTCTATTCTGCTTCTCTTTTATCGTGTACGTTCACAGGCCTGTATCAGTGTTCATGTCTCGGCCATCATATGGTCAGGTATCCTTAATTATAGGCCATACTTTATTTTAGTTTCTCTTTGCATATTTCACGACCGTTGCTCTAAGTCTATTACCCATACCTTGATCCCTGGGCTTCGGGAATGAATTCTTTGCTCCATTATTCTTGTTACATCAACTAATAGATAATTTAGTATCTAAATGTCAGGAAACTAGTTTCAGGAAGGCAGGCAATGGTATTGTGATATCACCTTGCTTGGTAATTTTTCTGGCCATCTTCCAATTGTAGCCAAGCTGAACTTGAGGGGACATGATAACTTTGAGACTATGGTTAGTAGGTAATAAAAATTTAAAAAGAAACTTTTTGAATGGCACAAGAAGCTCCATATGCTTTATGGACATATAGAACCTCCAGGACATCCACAAGATCTACACCTTACATTAGTGTGGCGTTACAAGATATGCCTTGAAGTGGAAAATATTGTCAGCTGTATTTTACCCTCATGTTGGGTGTTTTGATCTCAGATCTCCTTGACTATGTTGAACCATGTCACCAGTAACTAACTATAGTTAGTAGTGACCGGTAATTAGGTTATTAGTGGTGATGTGAACTGATGAACTCAGTTTGGTCATATAAATTGATGATATAAATTGGTTTAATATAAGCTTTAGTTCGAACTGATATGATATGGAGTTGTGTTCTTACTTACGGTGTATGAGTGGTGGTATGAACTGATAAATTTAGTTTTAAGTTTTTTATTCAGTTGTCTAAATCGCTTTTTCTTGAGTTATGGCATTATTCAGTTGTGTTGTTTAGTTATCGCAATTCACAGCAACATTTTTTGCTTAATTGAGGCACATGGTATGATAGTGCTTCAATTTATATTGCCTTGATTCAGCATTGCATTTCAGAGAAATAAAGAAGTACATGATACACATTGACCACGAATATTGTCAAGATTTTGTGCTTCAATTCGTTGAGTGAATGCTTGTTGGAGAGCTTCAGTTGTTTTATTGTCCTTTTGCTCCTATACATCCAGCTTGTCCATGATATCGATTGGTTGAAGTCTTTGTATTAACAAAGACATCACCGATTAGGATTCTTGTCTGAATGTTATCATTTGACCTCAGAAAGGAGCACTTTGTGGTGGAACTCAAGGCTACATGAAAAGGAAAAAAATCATTCCCACATTTTAACAAACATGTGATTTGAAGAAGAAGGAGGAGAGGAAGGCCACCGCCTTATCACCTTGTTATGCAAGGGAAAATGACCGGGAAAGTTGCAGACCAGAGGCGGAGGAGATTTGTACAGGAAAAGAGAAAGATGGATGGTTTGCTACTTTGTTGTCGATTGATAAGATGACCAATGAATCGGAGGGATGGAGATTGTGGTAATTTCGTGTACAATGGCAGGCTGACTGATAGCCTAACACTAACAGGGTTACATCCTCTTTAATCGTCAACAAAAGGTATCTCTATGTAATGGATGTTATTGTGAGCTTGTGTATTTTCAAAGTTTCAGGAGGGTCTATCCCAAGGCTGCTGAAGTATAGGCCTTTAATTTGTTTTTGGAGCAAACTTTTAGCCTTTACATGAAAAAACTCTTTTGATACTTAACCTTTCAAACTAAGAAACTTTAATACATGTCAACAATCCTTAAGCTAACAAACTCTATGTGAATGTGCATATTTGTGATAAGTATTCAAGTGAGAACAATAAATATATACCAGTTTTGTTTAATGGTTTATATGGAAAAGATACGTTATTCGAAAAAGAACATCAACGTAATGATGACAATATACATGCGTGTAAAAAAGATTTGTTTGGACTTTGTATGTATTTCCCCCTGTAAGATAAAAGTTGTTTTATATCCTTGCAAATTTTCAAATGGTTGAACATGCCTCATCTTTCTTATGGTCATGCATATACCCCTAGAATTAACTATTCAAATAGTTCTATTGGTTTTTCCATGATTTATTCAAGAAGGGGACGACAGCAGCAGTCAAGTTGGTGCCGATCTGTCTGCAATTGAAAATTTTCACAAATCATTTTCCTAAATCAAATTACTAATCATTTTCCATGCAAACTAAAGCCTAGTTTCCATGCCAAAGGACCTAGGAGGTCACCATTACGACTTGTTCTTCACCGACCAGTTTTTCGATAACTACACTCTAAATATTGGTGACGATGTGGAGTTTTCAAAAAAAAAAAAAAAAAAACTGTACTTCTAATAAATTATGCAGTTCCCCAACTTTCAAAAGCTGAAAAAGTGTAAAACTTTCAACTAGAATCGTAAAGACAAGCTGATTACTGCAGGCACCAACCATTCCATCCCAAAATCTAGGGTTTAAACAAATTTCTAAAACGAAACAGCATATATAAAAGTGGATGTCGATGCATGATGCCCTGTGTACTGATAGACCACCTTGCTACTTCACTTGACTAATGATGATTCTTTGCACCAAAGCAAAGTTTTTTGTTTTAAAAACTTTTGTCATCATCCCCACTTCAGTCCTCACAACAGCCTCCACTCATTCCTATCATTACAAAGACTAAACCACAAGACCCAGCTGCACCCATTAGTAATAGTTCAGTTAGAGTTTGGGGTCCAATGCTACAATCCTGATATTTTTAACATATAAGTGTCTGTAATAAATAAGAGACAATACTAGAATAGTAAGACAGCATGTGGATCTTCAAAGCCAGTGGATTGACGTAGGCTCTTTGAGTTTAATGGCAGAGAAAAACTAAAAAGAGATTTTTTGTTTTGTTTTTAAAAGGGGATCTGATAGTGGTAACTGAAGACAGAAGAATAGTGCTCATGACAGTAGACTAACGCGATAATGAAAATTCCGTTAGGCAGAACAAAATAATGTCCCATACTTCCATGGTATTACCATTTAGGCATTCACCATTCTTTGGCTTCTGAAGTAAAAACATTATAATGGGCAATATATGCTGGAATCATCGGTTTTTGTCGGTAGGACTTAGTTAGAAAGTTTTTTTTTTTTTTTGTAAACGGTAAACTTTATATTAATGAAAAGTTCCTACACAGTAAATTGAGGATCATATTACAGATCAGGTGGATAAAAAAATTCCCACCACAAAAACAAGAATGACCAACAACAGACGATAACACCCCAAGCTCACACAAGGTGTTCAAACTGTATCAGAAATTAGAAATTAAAAAGTTCGATTAATAAAACATTAATCCAGATAAAGGACTTCATCCTCATTGATCTGATGAGACAGTCGCGAGGTATGAGGAGTATGTTCCATAACAAGATCACTTTCCAAAGAAGTTATTACACACATATTATCATCTTTTCCAAAGCCGAGAGGTGATCGACGAAGGAGAAACCCTGAGAGAAGAGAGAGGGTCATATACTACGTCAGAGGAAGAAGATATCCAACTCTCCGGATCACTGGATCTGTCGACCCCGAGAATCGAAAGGCCACAATGTCTCTTCTTCGGTAGACCGACGAACCCGAGATGGGGTCGTTGGAACAGAAACAACATCCGTCAGAGATAAATCACAGTCCAAGACTCACAAGTATAATCAGGAACCAAAGAAAATTTTTCAGTAGAAAAGAAACTATAATTTCATCCTCCATATTACAATAGAGTGTTCAGATTTAGGCAAACAAATGTCCTAATTCTAGAACAGCTGATCAGAGAAAAATTTCACCGTAAAGCTCAATATATGCCAACAAATGCCATAAAATGCCAACAAATTCCAGATCAATATACAAAAGAAGGGGTAAGAAAGTGTTTTAGCTGAGATTTATACATTCTAGTAGTTTACCTGACGAGAGAAGATCAACATCGGCAAGAGGCCGATCCCATCTGTAAGTAGGCAAGGGGCCGAATCCGTCGACGAGACTATGCTCTGATGGAGATGAGGCGGAGGAGAGGAAAGTCCTAACGAATAGGCGTAGATCTGCTAGTAGGCGTAGTCTGATCGGACTGATGAGAGAAGGAGGGAGAGGCAGATCTGTGAGATCTAGGAGGTAGATCTGGAAGATGAAGGAGTCATATTCTGTTCCTTGCTGCTCGGAGAAGAGGCATAGCACGGAGGAAGAGGGAAATCTGGGAGAGACAGATCTAACCCTCTTTCTCCCTTGTCGATCACCTTGCATGGAGAGGTAAATATGAGAGGCAGATTTGGAAGAGGGAGTAGTCATATTTTGTTCCAGTACGACAGCTTGTTGTGAACTTGTAGATAATATTGACTTAGTTGAAAGTATACAATAAAGTTTGGACAACAGGTACTTTTCTTATAATATCCTTGACAGGTAAAAATGATGGATAATATCCTTGACAGGTAAATTTCCTTGGAAAAACAAAAGTAAAAGCCATATCATTCTCTGCTCTTCTGGTTAACCTTTTTCTCATGTTTAAAAGCCAAACAACGACAGCACCACTCTAGCTAGCTAGCCCTCGACCAACCTCCATTAATGGCAGCCACGGCCGGAAGGGTGACAGAGGTGGAGGAGGACCAAGAGGCCCTCTTCTCCGCGTACTCCTCCGCCTCCTACTACGTCCAGAGCCCCTCCGCCACCTCCCAACCCAACAGCAACGGCCGCCAGCGCAACCGAGAGACGCCCACGTCCCACCCCACTCTCTCCCGCTACCCCTTCTCCATCTGCTCGAGCCACTCCTCCCTCCACGGGAGGATGAATATTGCAGACGACCTCCACTTAAGCGATGGGGACGGCGCCGTAAAGACGGGTCGTAACCGTCTCGTGATCATCACCGGAGGAGGAGGAGGAGAGGAGAGAAAGAGTGCTGGGCTGTGGATGTTTTTGTCCCTTGACCCTTCCTCTTCTTGGTGCCATGTTGGTGCCCAAGTTACTTGCAGGTTTTTGATGAGCTTGGGAGTTGCACTGCTCGTGTTCTACTTGGCTACAAGACCACCAACTCCCATCGTCTCTGTTGAGGTATATCTTTCTCCATGTTCTACTTTTAATCTTTCTTATGCTTTTGTTACTATTAATAATCATCAATAGACAAAATATAACATTTCGTATTACTTGGATGGTATCGGAGGTCATGAGCTTTTTTTTTCGAAAATGAAATTCTGAAAGAAAAATATTTAATTATCCTTAATTCTCAATTTAAATAAAAAGAAAAAGAAAAGAATGTTTTCGTGAACTTTCATTAAAGTCTGGTGGTGCAATCGTCATAATAGTTGATCGATCTAATTGTATTTGATCGATGCAGAAAATAATATTAAGTAAATTTGGTACGCAATCGACATCACTAGTACTTGGTAAATTGATCATGCATGTATGTGTTTACAGGTAACTGGGATACAACAATTCGAACTTGCAGAGGGGATCGATGCTACTGCAGTCCCCACCAAAGTTCTTACATGCAATTGCTCTGTCGACGTGAAGATAGAGAATCACTCCAAGGTGTACGGCCTTCGCTCTCATCCACCAACCATGGAAGTAATCTTCGGCCGCATGAGAATTGCAACCTCGCAGCAGGTATTTTCACATCAAACTGTAGTTACGTCTCCAGGTATCACAGTAAAAGTCAAATACTAGGTAGTAGTAGTTGTGGTTAATTCTTTACATCAAGACCCAAAGTACACAGAAGCAACCTGGTTTCGTTCCCAGCTTCATCCGTCATCGATCGATCGATCGAGCGATGTTATTCTGATTAGTCACGGCCGATCTTACAGGATCATGGAGCATTCGCCGAAGCGGATAGCTCGTCTGCTTTCAGAATGCACGTTGGCACGAAGGGTAGGCCGGTTTACGGTGCCGGAAGGGCGATGCAGGACATGCTGGAGTCCGATCGAGGCTTGCCGTTGGCGATTCGTGTCCGATCTTCTTCGAGTTACCGACTGGCAGCGGGCCTGATCCGGCGGAGGTTCCACCACAGCACCGGGTGTGTCGTGGTGATCTTGGCGACGACAGGCGACGAGCGACGCAACTTCCCGGCCTTCAACAGCACTTGCTCGACCATCACTCGTTGTTTATGATCGAAGTAGTGTAAATTCTTCGTTCTTCAACGTAATTAGTCTTCTGAGGTGACTTGTTCTGAAGTCTCTTTGTGTTTATACAAGAAGTTGAGAGTTTAATTACCACAGACATCATATATATATATATATTACATCACTTGATATTAGTTTTTCTTGATTTTGAGTATAATATATATCGTTTACAAACGAAAAAAACGTTGGTAGTCTGCATTGTATAGCTTGTACACGTATTTGATATAAGTACTTTACATCCTTAAGTCTGTGTCGTATGCTTACCTGATGCATGTGAGAGAAGTTGTATGTATAGAAGTTAACTTTACCTGAAAACATAGAAATACATTATTAGTGGTTTACAGGATAGCTTTAGAAGTCAGAATTATTTGGAATAATTACTTCTATTTCATCACTGCTTCTGGAAGAAGTAGAAAGACCATGAGTTCTGTAGAAGTTATACCCTACACATCCATGTTTACTCAAAAAAAAAAGAAAAGAAAAGAAAAGAGCAATGATCTATGAACATTGAACAGTAGTTCTTCATCCTGTCGACATTCACAGAAACCCATTAAATTTCACTGAAAGATGAATCAAAACCTCAACAACACCAATGCTGACACACAAAGAGCAGACCCAGATCCTAGCGCACATCGCAAAATCCCCCTCATCCAAACTCCCCCAAGTCCTCAACTCCCTCCTCCTCTCACTCTCCCACTCCACCACCCCGCACAGAGCCCTCCACCTCTACAACCACATCCTCCGCCACCACCACCACCCCACCGCGGCCACCCACTTCACCTTCACCCACGCCCTCACCGCCTGCTACCGCTCCACCACATTCCCTTACCTCCTCAAAGGCGCCGAGATCCATGCCCACGTCATCAAGTCCGGCCGCAACGCCGACCTCTTCATCCACAACTCCCTCATCAACCTCTACACTTCCCGTGCCGACGTCAAATCCGCATACTCGATCTTCTACGAGATAGCCAACCCAGATGTGGTCTCCTGGACCTCGATGGTGTCTGGGTTGGTGAGGAATAGGTGCGAGAAGGAAGCAGTTCTGATGTTTGTGTCCATGGATGTTGTCAGGCCCAACGCCATGACGCTTGTGTCGGTGCTTTCTGCCTGTGCTTCGTTGAAAGAAGTTCAGCTGGGAAGAACCCTTCACGGGTATGGATTGAAAATCGCGTCTTGTGTGATTCTGGACAATGCCATGTTGAACATGTACATGAGCTGCGGGGATTCCCGTTCTGCTCGAGTTCTGTTCGATGAAATGCCGCAAAGAGATGTCGTGTCGTGGACCACCATGGTTTCGGGTTACGCGCGCCACGGATGTTGTCGGGAGGCGATTAGAGTATTCCGATCGTTGGTGCGGTGTGGTGAGGTAATGCCGAATGAGGCGACTTTGGTCGCTGTTCTTTGCGCGTGCGCTTCGATCGGTTCGTTGAGCTTCGGCAAGTGGGTGCACGGTTACATGGATGAGAACGAAGCCTTTGTGGCCGATGGTCTAGTTGGGAATGCGCTTGTTAATATGTATGCCAAGTGTGGAGACATCGATATGGCGTATCGAGTGTTCGACTCACTCCGGTTGAAGGATTTGGTGTCATGGAGCACAATTATAGGTGGCATGGCCTTTGCAGGCCGTGCAGGGACAGCCATCGAGATGTTCTCTTCCATGCTTTGTCATGGCATCAATCCTGACAGCGTGGTTTTTCTGTCAGTGTTATCGGCGTGCTGCCACGCCGGGCGAGTCGATGACGGACGAATGTTTTTCGAATCTATGGAAAGAGTTTACGGCATTGTCCCGAAGAGGGAGCACTGCACTTGCATGGTGGATGTGCTTGGCCGGGCAGGCCAGTTGGAAGAGGCAGAGTCTCTTTTGCGAGGCATGCCTGTCGAGCAGCTGGATGGGCAAGTCTTGGGAGCTTTGCTAAATGCTTGCAAGATCCATGGGGATGAGAAGAGACGTAAGCTTTTGGAGAAGATGATCGTCGAAGGAGAGGTGGTGGTGGAGGGAGGAGGCGTATTTGCTCTTCTGTCAAATAGTTTTGCAAGTGTTGGTAAATGGGACTGTTCTATTGGGGTGAGAGAGCTCATGAGAGCAACAAGAGTGAAGAAGGCAGCTGGTTGCAGTTGGATAGATTGTAAATAATTCTTGTAACAGTCTAGGTTGCAATGCTTGCTTCTAAACTAAAGATTTTGAATACTTTTATTTTTTTTATATACCATGTAATTATATTTTCATAATTATCCAGAATTAGCCTCCCCATGGATCAACTTGGTCTCTTGCCTTTGGGGATTGGAGATAGATGAATTAGTCAATTGATTTCTTTCCTAGTAAGGTCTATTTTCTATAGGAGGCATTTTTTACGTAGGTGCCTACATAAGAAGTATGTAGGTATCTTTTTATTTTTTATAAATACATATGAGAGAAGAAATAACTGTATAGATATACTTAAGATATCTATAAATACATCGTGAATTTTTTGTTTAAATTAAACAACTATTGATCTTTGATCTGAAGGTCTTAAAATTCAACATATTTTGTTAAATTCTAATCGTTAAATTTTAGATTAAAATTTAATAGTGAATATAACTCAAATTAAGATAAAAATTTAACACATAGTAGATTATCTTATAGATTAATTAATTATCTAATTAGATTTTATTTCTAAAAACAAAAAAAAATGGGGTGTCTACAGAAAAAACTTTCCTGTAGGCATCTACATAAATCATTTGTTGTTTTCTAAAGGAGGAAATTTT
This sequence comes from Posidonia australis, assembly GCA_024699735.1. Lineage (NCBI taxonomy): Eukaryota > Viridiplantae > Streptophyta > Magnoliopsida > Alismatales > Posidoniaceae > Posidonia > Posidonia australis. Next base: position 11,687 of record JAMKQA010007603.1, on the reverse strand, counting down.
TATGTAAGTGCCAACATATAAGAAATATGCAGGTGCCTTTTTATTTTTCATAAATATATATGAGAGAAGAAATAACCCTATAGGCTATAGATATACTTATTAGAAATCTATAAATACATAGTGAAATTTTCGTTTAAATTAAAAAACTAATGATCTTTGATCTAAAGGTCTTAAAATTCATCATATTTTGTTAAATTCTAACTGTTAAATTTTAGATTAAAATTTAATAGTGAACATAACTCAGATTAGGATAAAATTTTAATACATAGTAGATTATCTTATAGATTAACTAATTATATAATTAGATTTTATTTAAAAAAAAATAAAAAAAAATGAGGTGTCTATAGAAAAAATTCCTGTAAGCACCTACACAAACTATTTCCTGTTTTCTAATGGGGGTATTTTTTATGTAGGTGTCTACATATAAGAAGTATGTAAACACCTTTTTATTTTTTATAAATACATATGAGAGAAGAAATAATTGTATAGATATACTTATTAGAAATCTATAAATATATAGTGAAATATTTATTTAAATTAAGCAACTATCGATCTATGATCTAAAGGTCTTAAAATTCAACATATTTTGTTAAATTATAAAATAATGAATATAACTCATATGATGAAACTTTGACACATAGTAGATTATCTTATAGATTAATTAAATTTTATTTTTAAAAAAGGAAAAATAAAATAAAAAAATAAGATGACTACAGGAAAAATTCACTTTAAGCATTTTAGCAATAGTGGGTAGATAGTTAAGGACATTATATATGTTAAGATTTTACCACATCATGTTCTGTAATTAAGCATGGTTAAACTGAAGGGCAATGATGCCGTTCCGTTCACGCCCAGGAGGATACAACAAGTCCATTCGGGCGCGCAATCAGGATGCGACCCCAAAGAAAAGGGAGAAAGACGAGGAGGAGAACAGAGGCAGGACGTAAATCCGTCCTCACGCCTGCGACCACCGTCACTCCACGTGAACACACAATCAACCCCACCTCCGAAAGTCCCTGGTTGTCTTGTCCGCTACTCTTCTCCTTCTCGAACAAAAATAAAATAAAGAGACCATCGAAGTTTGGTCAATCACAGAAACAGCAGCGTGGGAGTTACGCGCGTTTACCAAACGGCCCACACATGCCTCTATAGCGTGTTGTCGAATCTTTCGTTCGCTTGATACCATAGAGACACGTAGAAAGAGCAGACATATATGATAAAGGGATACGTATATAGTAATGTGTGGGAGAGATCGCAGACGAGTGAAGCTTTTATCGGTGGGCGAAGGCAAGCAAAATTTCCCTCTGGATCAATCTGTTCTTGGGAAACTCGCTGGAGGGCGATAGGAGGAGGGTAGTGTGGTCTGGCGTTCATGCTGCAGCTGCTGATCGCCGCCGCCTTCTCGGCGGCGCCGCTGATTCTCTACATACCGCCGGTGAGGAGCCTCAACCTTTTCGTGGAGACCATGGAGCTGTTCTTGAGGCAGACGGGAGCTTACACCGCCCCCATCTGCCCTCGCATCCGGATGGCATTCTCGCGCATCAGGGCGTTCCTCTGGTCCTCCTCAAGAAGCACTGCTGCAACAGCCACGGGACTCAGATCATCGTCGACATGAGATTGGTGTTCCATGTAAGTTTCGCGGGCGTTTGGACACTTGGGGTTTTTTTTTTTTTTTTTGGGTTTTCTGTACATATGAGGAAGAACACCTTTGGCGATGAGTTTGGAATTTGTGTCGAATAAGAGGATTTCCATTGATGTTGCAGTTTTAGGGTAATTCCGCTTGTTTTTTTGTTGTTGCTGTTGGTGGTGGTGGTGTTATTCTGTCTGTCTGTCTGTCTGTCTGTCTGTCTGTCTGTCTGTTTTTGTTATCGGAGAGTTTTTCATGTTCTGCTGATCTTATGTGGAAATAACAATGACAGACATCAAATTTCTATATCTGTGTTTGTTGATTTAGTAGTCATCTGAAGGATTTATGTAGTTGTTGAATTAGTTCGGTAGAGATAGAAATGGGTATAGATAGATTGGTTTGCTTTGAGATTCAATTTTCTGCAGGAAGATCTTACTGAGGATTTTTGGCTTGGTTATTAGCTTTTGGATTGTCGGGAGATTAATCTAGCTTTTTTTCCCTTTTTCTTTCCACTTTTCATGTTAATATGAATTGGGTTTTTGGTTCATCTTTTATTCTTTTTACTTTAATTTTGAGTTTTTATACTGTTCCTTAATTTAATAATAGAAACATATATGAGTTGGCGTTGAGGATGATCGAATTAGTTCATGAATTCTCTGTGGGCACCTTGGACTTCCTTTTTTTTTTTTTTCCTTTTTGGTGGCACCATGTTTTCCATTTTTTAATATCTTTCTACTGGCTCTTGCGTGTCGAGTGGTGAAGAGAAAACAAATACGAACGGATGGATGTCCACATCCCAAGCATCCAAACTCTCCCCCACAGATGAACCTCACATGAAACCCTAGATATGGAGAGAAGAGGGAGGAGTTCTCTCTACACAATTGGAGACAAAATAGGGCTACATAATGACCAAAGAGGTTACATAATCTGTGCCTTAGCCTTCTTAAATACTAGGGCACCTAAATGGTCTAATGACCAAACTAACCCTGAAACAAAGACATAATTCAAGACATATTTACAACAGTAATAAAATGTCAACCATTGATAAAGTCTTCAAAAGAGAATACACAGGATGTCCAATCATAACAAAAATTTAAAATTCCAAGCAAGTGACGTTACAACAATCATTCTAGGGAGAAGGTGGATTAATGTGTTCAAGAATATCCTGGTGATAATCTTGAAGAGTGTCTTGGTACGCCTCGACTCGATCACTGAGTTTCCTTATACTTTCCGTATATTTTTGATGCCATTGTTGTTGTTGAAGCATCAAGTCAAAAATCAGCTTTTGTTGTTGTAGTTGAATGTCCATCATTTGCTTTTGATGGAGATACATCTCTGACATTTGTTTTTGAAGTAGCTCCAATTTCAGAGCTTGCATCATCATCTCTTGCTTGGGTTCTTGGTGGCATAGAAAAGGAACCCTCAGGAAGATTTGTAATTTTACTATGAAGCTCGATAGATTGTTCCATTTTTGCCATGGCTTGGGTTCATAGGGGATTGTATCTAACAGGTAGGCTTGGTTCATCATCTAAGAGAATATCATAATTTTCAATCAAGTAGGTTAAAGGAGGACTAAAAAATAACTTGGTTTTTACATGGATCATACAATGGAAGATTACTTGACCCAATTGATAGGAATTTGTCTGGTTATGGTATATATCGCTTTGCAAGTGATCTCGCTCAGCTCATCTTAGTGACCTTTCTTTTGGACTAGATTAGCAACCACAATATAAGCAATGAGATGTGATTGTTTAGTAAGTTGTTTAATCTTACCGAGCTTAAAAGTACTCCTAGGGTTCAAGGATATGGCTTTATTGATTTCAGAGTAAGACCAATCTAATTCATAAATAGATAAAGTGATATCGGTCCCTAAAGATGAAATTTTAAACAACTGCCCTAGTAACACATCATCAAAATCTATAGTATTTCCACAAATATAAGAATGGGCTAGAGAATGGGAATAGGTCATGTTGGCATAAAATTGAGACAAAAGATTAGGATAGTAGAGTCTATCACTGATGGAACTTAAAAAAGGAATCAAACCTTGGAACTCAAGCAATGGCTTAATGGAATCAAGTTCATTAAAAATTATCCTTCTTCCAGTGAGTACCTCGTTGTTGGAAAATTGATCTCGGTGCGCTTGTTCAGCCTCATTATCGAAAAATTGATACTTTTGAGAGTGGCTGTCGGATGCTCCCAGCGTTTCCTCAGTTTGTTTCCTCTTTCCACGAGATGCAAGCATTTTCTTTGGGGCCATCCTTAACAAAGAGGGGAAGGAACCAGTAAGGAAGGAGAGAGGAAGGATCGAGGAGGATGTGGGAGATTGGAGTTGGAGAGATTCGAGGGTTGGAGATAAGGTGGAAGGGTTTCGGTGGAGGGAATCGGTTGACCGTATCTTGTATGAAATGAAAGATAACCCTAGGTTTTAGGTTTAAAACAAGTTTCGCGACTAATTCAGTGTACCGAAAAATAATTCGATATGTCGAAAGTTGTTATAGGAATTTTCGGAACAACCTTCGGTACATGAATTGGTATGTCGAAAATTGTGACTCAGGGGATTCGGTATACCTGAACTTTTTGGTATTCCGTAGAGCTTAGTTTAGAGAAAACTGTCATAAAATCGGTATACCGTTCATTTTCGATATGCTGATTCAGTAATTTTCGGTAGATACCATTGGTATTCCGAAAAACCACAGAGTGTAAAATTTTTATATTATATCTGAAATTTTGTATATTCCTAATTCCCTTCTATTGTTAGTGAATTCAAATTCATCTAGGGGTTTTGTAAAAATATCTGCTAATTGTTTAGTTGTAGAAATAAATTCTAATTTTATGTTATTTTTAAGTACATTATCTCTTAGGAAATGATGTCTAATTTCAATGTGCTTAATTCTTGAGTGATGAACTAGATTTTGAGATAAGTTAATGGCACTTGTATTATCACAATATATTGAGGTAGTTGACAAGTTTAGACCAAAATCTTTTAATGTTTGTTTCATCCTAAGAATTTGAGCACAACAAGATCCAACTGCAATGTACTTAGCCTCGGTTGTTGAAAGTGCCACACTATTTTGTTTCTTGCTAAACCAAGAAACCAAGGAATGTCCCAAAAATTGACATGTTCCACTAGTGCTCTTCCTATCAGTCCTACACCCAGTATAATCCACATCACTATATCCTACTAGGTCCTAGCTAGTCTTGCTAGGGTAGAATAACCCATATCCTATGGATCCTCGTAGATATCTTAGTATTCTCTTGGCTGCGGTTAGATGTGATTCCATTGGAGAGACTTGGAATCTAGCACATAGACATACACTAAACATTATGTCTAGTCTATTAGCAGTTAAGTACAACAAGGATCCTATCATTCTCTTATACAATATTTGGTCCACTTTTTGTCCAAATTCATCTTTTTCCAATCTAGTGAATGTACTTATAGGGGTTTTAGCTATTTTTCTATTCTTCGTCCTAAATTTCTTTAATAATTCATTGGTATATTTTTCTTGATTTATAAATATTCCTTCTTTAGTTTGTTTTATTTGAAGCCCCAATAAGAATGATAATTCACCCATCATACTCATCTCAAATTCTTTTTGCATGGTTGTTGAAAATTCATTGCATAATTTTTCATTTGTAGATCAAAAATTATATCATCTACATAGGTTTGAACTATTAATAAATCTTTTCTACTTGCTTTATGAATAAGGTTGTGTCTATTACACCAATTGTAAAATTATTATCAATCAAGTATTTTCTTAATCTTTTGTACCAAGCCCTTGGTGCTTGTTTTAATCCATAAAGTGCCTTATTCAACCTATAAACATGATCCAAATAGGTCTTATTTTCAAATCTCGGAGGTTGCGTAACATAGACCTCTTCTTCTATGAATCCATTTAAGAATGCACTCTTGACATCCATTTGGAACTACTTAAAGCCAACATGGCTAGCATAGGCAAAAAGCAACCTAATTGATTCTAATCTAGCTACAGAAGCATATGTTTCGTCAAAATCTATTTCCTTCTCCTGATTGTATCCTTGTGCCACTAATCTTGCCTTATTTCTAATTACATTTCCTATTTCATCTAATTTATTTCTAAATACTCATTTAGTTCCAATTATTTGGTGATTTTCTGGTCTTGAAACTAATTCCCTTAAATTGTTTCTATTGAATTGATTTAATTCCTCATGCATAGCATTAATCCAAAATTCATCGCTACAGGCATCATTTACATTTTTTGGTTCAATAGATGATACAAAGGCATACGTTGCATAACCATGATCAAGATTAGATCGTGTTTGGATTCCTTTGGATACTTCACAGTTGATGAGTTCCTTGGAATGTCCATACACGTATCGTTAATCCTTATGACTAGGTTGTTCATCCTTAAGTTCTACTTCCTTATTTAAGTTTTCCAATGTGTTTTCATTCATTTCATGATCATCATCATTATATATATCTATTATTTTAGTTTCATTATTTTCTTCAAAATTTACATGCATTGATTCTTCCATTATTAGTGTTCTTTTATTATATATTCTATAAGCCTTGCTCCTAAAGCAATATCTAAGGAATATTCCCTCATCAACTTTGGGATCAAACTTATCTAGATTGTCCTTAGTGTTTAAAATAAAGCATTTGCACCCAAAAACTTTAAAGTAGGAAACTTTAGGGGTCTTGCAAAACCAAAGCTCGAATGGAGTTTTATTTAAAATTGGTCGGATCAAAACTCAATTCAAGATATAATAAGAAGTGTTTACAACTTCGGCTCAAAAATGCTTTGGCAAATTTCTTTCACAAAGCATGGTTCTAGCCATTTCTTGGAGGGTTCTATTTTTTCTTTCAACAACTCCATTTTTGTTGAGAGGTTCTTGGAGAGGAAAAACTATGCTCAAAACCATTTGTTTCACAAAAACTTTCAAATTCCCCTCCATGTTTACTTCTTATTTTAATGATTTTTAAGTTTTTTTCATTTTGAACCCTTTTGCTAAACTTTTGAAATTCAATGAAAACATCATTTTTGTTTGCTAAGAAAATAACTCAAGTAAAACACGAAAAATCATCAATAATGACAAAAACATATCTTTTACCACCTAGACTTAGTGTTCTACTTGGCCTAAATAAATCCATATGAATTAGTTCCAATGGTTTGGTAGTAGAAACCATGTCTTTTATTTTGAAAGAAGATTTGGTTTGTTTTCCAAACTGACATGCATCACATAATTTGTTCTTTTTAAAATCAATTTTTGGCAGCCCTATCACAAGATCACTTTTGGACAATTTTGATAGTTGACCTATATTGGCATGACCAAGTTTTTTATGTCATAACCAATATTCGTCATTTGAAGAAGCAAGGCAAGATAGAGTCATATTAGGTTTATATGAAATTTTTATTTTATAAACATTATTTTTTCTTTTTCCAATAAATATGATTTCATTGGTTTTAGAATCTATTATTGTAGATTCATGTTTATCAAACATTACTTTATAACCTATATCACACAATTGACTGATAGCAATCAGGTTATGTTTAAAACCATCTACAAGCAAAACATTTTCAATAGAAGGATTTTAAGAGTTACTTACATTTCCTATCCCCATTATCCTTCCTTTTGCATTATTACTAAATGTGACGACTCCATCTTCTTTGGTGCTCATTGTACAGAGAAGCCTATGATCTCCTGTCATATGGTGGGAGCTTCTATTGTTTAGAATCCACTTGGAGTTCATGATTTTCCTGCATCATAGAATGCAAGCAATGTCTTAGGTACCCACATCATTTTTGGTTTCTTTTTATTCCACTTATTTTAGTTTGGCTTTTATCAATCCACTTTGATTGTCTTTTTACCACAAAGATGTACTTTTCATTTGTGGTTGCCCTTATAAATCCATTTTCATAGGGGATGTCATTAAATTTAGAATACTCAATTCCATGTTTGTAAAGAAAATGTCTTTGACTTGAGAGGATTTTATCTAGGTTTTCCTTTGCTTTTGTAAATTTTGTTACAATATTAAGTAAGTCATTGCTATTGATTTTCAATGTAGTAATATCTTTTTCTAGATTTTTTATGTTATATTTCATATGGTTAATTTCTTGCTTTAGTTCAATGTTTTTCTGATTTAGTTCATCATTTTTATCAAGCATGATTTTTCCTTCAATAATTATTTTCTCATTTTTATTGATAAGCTTTTCAATGTTTTGATTTTGACTTTTTTTTAGCTTTTAGAGATTTGTATTTTTCATATAGTTCATTAAAAGCCTCCAGGAGTTCCTCCATGTTAAAGGAAGAGCCAATTTCACTATATTGTGCCATGAAGTACATCTTGGCTCTTTCAGTATCTAAGGAAGAGTCCTCATTAGAGAATGAGTCACTCTCATCCTATATGGCTTGGAGGGCTTTCTTCTTAATTAGCCTTTCATTCTTTTTATTTATTTTCTTTTTTAGGAGAGGACAATCTCTTTTAAGATGTCTTGGTTTATTACATTTAAAGCATAATGGTGGATCATCTTTTTCTTTATTTTTATCTTGATTTTTATTTAATTTCTTTTGAAATCTTCCTCTCTTGATTAATTTCTTGAATTTTCTTATTAATAGTGCAATGTCTTCATCTTCATCTTTGGATTCTTCTGTATCTAAAGTAACTTTTAAGGCTATGTTCTTTTTCTTAAAGTTTTCAATTTCATCCTTTTTTTTTCCCCTTTTCTTTTAATTGGATCTCATAGAAAGTTAGGTTTCCTATTAAATCTTCTAGGAAATATGCTGATAAGTCCTTAGCTTCTTCTATGGTAGTAGTTTTCTTTTCCCTTTTTGGGGTAAGAGACTGAAGGATTTTTCTTACTAATTCACTTTGAGAATAATATTTGCCAAGGGATTATAGGTTATTAGTTATTTCATTAAACCTAGTGAACATTTCACTTATGGGTTTATTATCTTTCATTTTAAATAGTTCAAATTTGTGAACAAGCATGTTTATTTTTGTTTCTTTAACTTAGTTAGTTCCTTCATGAGTGTTCTCTAAAATATGCCAAGCATCATGGGAACTCTTGCAATTTGTAATCCTATTAAATTGTTCATTGCTAATAGTACAAAATAATATGTTTAATCCTGTAGCATCTAATTGGGCTAGGATTTTTTCTTCATTACTCCATTCTCTAAAAGATATGGAACTCAAGTTAAAATCATTTATTACTACATACCATAATTCGAAATTTATTGATTTTAGATATGTAATCATCCTACATTTCAAGTAACTGTAATTCATTTCATAAAAAAATGGTGGTCTATTGATACTTTGTCCCTCTACAATATTATTGTTAAAAGATGAAGAAGTTATATATTCTAGTAGATAATTAATCTAACTCTAGAAAACCTTGCTCTGATACCAATTGTTAGATTGAGTGGCTTCTCTAGAGTGGGTGAATAGAGAATTTTAATCTTAATTATTTACTTTTTCAAATTTAAATTAAGTTAAACAATATGAGGTGTTTTAAACAATTAAAGCAAGCAACAACTACAAGATCATATAGATTTGAAAGTTAAACTATTTTCATGCACGGAAAGGAGATAAGAGAAATTGAATACTCATGTAATTTATACTAGTTCGGCCAAAACCCTGACCTAGTCTACTCCTCAAGACCCTCTTGAGATTTTCCCTTATACTTAAAATAAACACTTACTCGTGTTAGTTGTCCCACCAACTCAATCTTTGCTCATTCTACTTCTCATACCTTGAGAAGATAGAGCACCTTCTTTGTAGCTTTACAATAGACGAATTCTCCTTTCGTAGAGCGCTTTGGATTGAGATTACAACACAGGGCTTGTGGAGAGAAATTTAGGACAAGGATGGAGCACAATTCTCAAGGATTACAAGTATATCGATATGTGTGTTCTATCAAGCTCATGGGGGTCCTATTTATAGCTAAAGGACCACTAAAAGAAGTGTCTAATGGCCATTGAAATGGTTATAAATGGTTAGTCCATCGGTATGCCGTTTTGACCTTTGAAATGCCATTTGCATCTTTAAATTGCAACTCACGAGCAATTCAGTATGCTGAAACCATTTTGGTATGTCGAATCCTCTTGATTCGGTATACCGTTTTAGTCCGGTATGCCGTTTGTCTTCAACTTTATCTCCACATTTCATTTTTGGGTGTTCCATTGCTTGTGTCGTTTCTTCTTGGTTCGGTATGCCGATTTTTCTCCAGTATGTCGTTTTTGATCCTTTCTTAATTTTTCATCTTTGGTTCGGAACGCCGATGCTTGTGTCATTTCTTCCTAATTCGGTATACCGATTTGGTTCGGTATGCCGAAATTAGCTCTTCTTTAATTTTTCAACAAATATTCTAAGTATAACTTTACATATTCATTTTACAACATATTACATAGAATTTACATGACTTGAGTATTTACAATTCTTCAATCTTTTTCCTTTTATGAAAATATACACAAAAATTCATTGGTCCAAGTGTTTTCATCAAAACATATAATATATTTCCAATACTACGTTCATGCGTCATGACAGCTATGTCTCCGTACTATGCCAACTGACCGGCATTTGTGGGCAATGCCTAATTTGCAACGACAGACAATCTCCCATGCTCCAATTGGAATACTTTAACGAAATTACTGATAAAAAAGCTACTCTTGGCGATGAACTCTGGCTCTACAGCTTCATTGTCCGCTTCTTGGGAGAGCTGGTTTTTAGTCATGGAAGGATGGCTGTGGGGATTGAGGTAACAGAAATCGCCCTTGCTGTTGTGATCCGACAAATCAATCTTGCTCCTGTCATTCTAGCAGAGACATATCGACCACTTGATCGTTCACTACATTGATGCCGGCACTTCTACGGCTATGGGGCTTTGGTATTGGTACCCGTATTTTTGGTATATGCTTTCCTTCCTGCATGCCACAAAATATTCCATGAAGCAACATGGATGTGTAGCTATTCTGCTTTCTTTCTTTCTTTACCATCGTCTGTTTTGAACTTGAATAAATTCTGGTCATGTGCGACCACTCTTTAAAGTTGAAATTTCATTAAGACAATGTATCTTGCATGGTGGCCTTGCCCTACGCCATTGGTTTGGTCTCAGAGAGAACTGATTGAGTACCGAATCCTCAATGTTATGTGTCAAAGAGAGTTGATAGAGCATCAACTCGCTCTTGAAGGCTCCAAGATAATCTCCTGCCCAGGGGTATCTTGTTAACTTGCAAGAGTACTTGAAGAGACTATTAAGATCCCCTTCCCTTACTGGCACACTTTTGACAGCAGCTTGTTTATATTCAGTAGGTAGTTCTCAAGCCCCTAGCTTAGGCATCGGAGGTTATGACCAATTAGAGCAGTTCACATGCCCTAAGTCAAAGTACTGGCTCAGTGTGTCTAATCATAGGACAACTGACATGTCCCTGGCTTGACATTAATAACCTTGACCAATAAGAGCAGCTTACATGTTGTGACCATGCCGGTGGAACCCTTGGCGTGGTTCTCCACCTACTCTGTTGTGCGGAAACACACGAGGAGATCCGATACGGTCACAGCAAAAATGGTGAATCCGGAAGAAGAAGAGAAGACCCGGAAGCACCAAGGGAAGCAAAAGGATAAGGAAAGGAGTTGCCACCTAGTCTTTTAATGGAAAGATGAGGAAAACCAAAAAAACACCAGAAAAGGCAGAAAGCAAACAAGATGCAAAGATGCATGTGTGATCCGCGCCTAATGGACAATGCACAAATGAATGCGGGCCAGAGAAAGGGTAAGGATTCTGGTTACGCATGGGGAAGCAGTTAGGCACCCCCATACTCCCAAGAAAACTCTGTCTTTCTAGGTGTGACCGCGTGTCCGTCTGACCGACCGCTCGACCCAGAGGGAGGGGTGGAGAGGAGACCACAGCCATGCCGATGACGGCGAAGGCGCAAGGATAAAACAAAAGAAAAGTGGAGTCGCCACCTAGTCTTTTAAGGGAAAGACGAGGAAAACCACAAAAGGATGAATGCATGGGATGCAAATGGGAAGGTTGGATGTCTGCTAACCAGAGGATGGGTAAGGATTCCTATTACGCACGAGGAA
>JAMKQA010007602.1:0-17072 GCA_024699735.1 Posidonia australis | reverse complement strand
ATGATAAGTACAAATTGATTAATCACATTGCTTATAATTTCTGATTATTGTTAAAATTGGGTATAGTAACATTAAAAAGTAAAATTCTCTATTCACCCTCCTCTAGAGAAGCCTTTCGATCCTACAGGGGCGTTGTGGCAGTCCAAGCGGCAGGATGAAGGCTCTCCAGAGTTCGTGGGAGCTTGATGATCGTCACGGAAGTGCGCGGAGGTTACGTCGGCGCTCGGAGTGTCAAGATTTTATTCTGCCAACGAGTAGGGGTGCATCGGTGACGATGGCGGCAAGCGTCGGTAAGGCACTAGCGGTGATGTCCTGGCCATTGGAAGCTAGGTAAGCCTCTCCTGAGCGATGGGGCTCAGGGAGGAGATGGAAGAAGAGGGAGGAGAGGAAGGCCCATGGAGCCTTGCCAGGAATCAGGAGGCTTGAGGCCTCACCGGCGACAGAGAACCCATCGTCGGAGAGGGTCAACGGTGTATAGGGGGCACCTCCCTGTCGAAACCCAAATCGGGGATTCTAGGAGAACCTAACGGGACATGCTTTGAAGCCAAGGAGAGGGGAAGAGATTACCTGTGGGGCGTATTTCTCCCGACGACATTCTGGGCTGACGCTCCAGTGGCGGTGGTGCTCCAACAGACGCTCTGGTTGCTGCAAGGGGTCGTCGGAGGAGGTCTGGACGTGGGAGAAATGCTGGACCTCTGGTCATTTGGGTGTGGGGGTTTTCTAGGGCTGTATCGTGTTTTAGAGCCAGGGTCCTGACTGTCGGTGGCGAGAGAATTTTAAACTCCAGTAGAGCTATCCCATGCTGTCGATCTTCCTTTGCAAGGCCTGGCTGCCGTTGGATTGGGGGCACGACGAAGGAGGAAGGTCTAGAGATCGCATGAGAGGAGGATTGAGGGCTAGAGATCTCGGGAGTGATCGTTGGAAATCGCGTCGGAGATGTAGCCGGAGAATCGGGGTTGCCGGAATTATTTTTCTGCCTTTATAAGATTTGTGATTGAAGGGGTGCATGGGCTTACTGGGCCTAGCGATTTGGGCCTGGTTTTAAGGTTTTTTGTTTTATTTTTATTTGGGATTTTTAGGGATTTTAGGGTTTTGATTTTTAGGTTTTTATTTGGGTTTTGTGATTTGAATTAAGTTTTTGATTTTGTGACTTAGGGTTCAATTAATTGGTTTTAAATTAGGGTTTTAATTATTTTAGGGTTTTTTGTTTTATTTTTGTTTTGGGATTTCTTTTAGGGATTTTAGGGTTTTGATTTTTAGGTTGAATTAAGTTTTTGATTTTGTAACTTAGGGTTTAATTAATTGGTTTTAAATTAGGGTTTTAATTATTTTAGGATTTTTAGGATTTTAATTATTTTAATTTTAGGGTTTTGGATTTTAATTAGGATTTTGAGTTTAATTAGGGTTTTTGGTTTATTTAGGATTTTTTGTGTTTTAATTCGGGTTTTTGGTTTAATTAGGGTTTTGGATTTTAATTAATTAGGGTTTTTCTGAATTTAAGTGGATTAAAGTTGTGTTTGAGTTTTAAGTTAGATTTAATCAGTTTTTTACTTGACTTAATCAGAGAATTTGTTTAAATTTTGGTTTTATTGGTTTTTATTATGGTTTTGACTTAGATTTTGATTTCATTGATTTTGCTTGATTTTGGATTAGGGTTTCTTTTTAATTAGATTCAATTTTTAATGGACTTTATTAAGTTTTACTTGATTAGGATTTTAATTTGGATTTTAAATAGTTTGAATGGATTTTGACTTCAATTAGGGTTTTTATTTGATTAATTAGGGTTTTCACTTGACTAATTGGATTTTAAGTGGATTTTATTTAATTTTGACTTTAATTAGGGTTTTCACTTGATTAATTGGATTTTAAGTGGATTTAGGTGGATTTTATTTAATTTTTACTTTGATTAGGGTTTTCACTTGATTAATTGGATTTTAAGAGGATTTAAGTGGATTTTATTTAATTTTGACTTTAATTGAGTTTTCTGTTTGATTAATTTGGATTTTAAGTGTTTTAAATGACTTTTGTTTGGTTTTAACTCTTAATTATTGTTTCTTGCTTTGATTAGGTTAGAGTGGACTAGTGTGGGCGTGACTGGGCTTGTGTGGGCTTGAGGGTTTTGGTGGTGTTAGGGTTTAAGTTTTAGGTTTGAAAATCTGGGTTTTGGTGGTCGCAACCAGAGCATCTTTCCAAAGGAGCCTGCTGCCAAGTGATTTCAAAATCGAGGTGTCTACTATATATATATATATATATAATTTATTTATAGATTCAATTTATTTAATTATGCTCCAATCATGGCTGTCACTTTGGTAGTTTCAACAAAACACAACCAGTTTAATATTTTTAAAAAAGGAATTTTTTTTCCACAACTGTAACGCTCTGCATTTTCCACAATAATTTAAAACAAATTAAATTACAGAAAAATTAAAGCCAAACAGAAAATATCTAACAACCAAGAACCTATGTGTGCGGTTAGGAGACTCCAATCTATATACACTATGCTAAACCAACCGCATGTCTGCACCTGCAAACCTAAACCACAAGGAAAACGCATGAGTGATAGGAGTCACCCAGTACGCACCTCGAGAAAACTGCGGAAAACAAAATCATAATTAATTTCTCTTTTAAATTCATTTCCCATACCATTTTCTCAAAACCTCACAAACCAGGCCCACACTAGTCAAAACCACAATCGGGGCTCTATTAGCCCAAAACCACACACAGTGAGTCGGGAAGCTCAGCACCAGGCAACCAAACTCTGGCTACAAGTAGTCCATCGAAGAGCAACCAACGACGTCTGCACTGCCACGACGTGCCACCTTGTGCAGGAGCCACGTCGTCCCGTGATTCTCCCACCTGGAGAACCCTCGCAAAGCCAACCCCTCCTTGGGAAAGCTATCCTGTCTCTCAGGAGGCTACCAACTATGGGGCACGTGTCCCACCAGCACTAGCCACCACAGGGTACGCCTCCTCACGGCGTCCTCCACACATGTGCTCAGGAGGGAGTGTCATACCTCCACACTTGACGACACCCAAGCCTCAACGCTCACGGCGACAACAGGAGTATCATACCTCCCCGTCTTGCCACAAGACACCTCAACCCGCGAACCACAACCCTAGCCTAGAGACGACAATCAAGGAGTCTCATACCTCCAGAATCCAACGTCTCTCAGCCTCAGGTATCTCGACCCCCAACCTCGACCAAGGAGTCGTGCCCGACCACCCGAGAATGTCGTCACAATCTCTGGTCCCGACGACATGGTCCCACACTGTCTCCACCCTTCACATAGAAAACCCGAAAAACCATTTTCTAAAACAGGCCAACTATCTCTTTGAAATCCACTTTCCAAAACCATTTTATTCCTTTGAAAACTCTTCCAAAACCTCGACAAAACGACACATCAGGTGTCCCAGGAGACCACCACTGACGGCCTATAATTCCATCTTACAGGGACAAATACAAATCAATCCGGAAAACCACTGCATTAAAATATATTTTCCAAAAATCCAAGAAAAACCCCAAAAATCCGCTGGCAAACCCGCTTATGTGGAGCACGCGTCTGGCTAGCGCCCCTGGCACTTTCGTCTGAATGCCAACAGAGCCTAGACTAGGGGCCATAACCGTTGCCGAACCAGTGCATGTGGTCCGCACAATCGACCCGCACCCCTAGTTTCTGTCAAAATTCAGGCGACTTGCAGTAGGGCACCCAAAAATCACCTAAGGTGGGAGCTTCGATCGAATGGCCAAAGAATCACCAAAAATCTCAAATAAAACATATGCAGTAGACCCTAGAGTCTACTCAAAAACCCAACAAACAAAACCAAAATCTATTCACTATGCATCAAGTTACAAAATCGCAAAGGCATAAGGGTCAAATGAGCTGAATCTCAACCACCAACATAAATACCCATAAAAACCACAATAAATTCCCAAAAATTCAAAAACATTAAATTTAGCCTAGATTAAATGTATCCTAGGCATTTCTACCATTTTACATGATTTCTACACATTAAATTGAGGATACGTACCTGAAACAAGCTCCGACGACCCTCCGGCCAACTTCAGCGAACACTGGCAACCCTGCACGACCACGGCCACCCTATGATCTTAGGGATGTCGCTCTAGAGCTTCCCATGCCACCACGAGCCACCACAACACCTCCGCTCCTCTCCCTCTCTCTCTCTCTCCGTCGGCAAGTGAAACAGAGGAAGCAGGGGAGGACGTGCAGAAGGAAAAGGGGTGGGAAAGGAAGAAGAGTGAGGAGGAAGAGAAAGGAAAGGAAGAAGAGGTGTGCGTCCGAGAAGAAGGAGAAAAAGGAAGAAGAAGAAGACGGCGACTAGCGACGGAAGAGTACGATGCGGGCGACTTATAAAGCCTGCAAATAAAATGTAAATAATTACAAAATGAATTTTACGAGTGTTACAACAACCTAGTTGAAAGAATTTACGTACCTGCAAGTTTTGTTGATGCTATCCTTTCTTTCATCACACAAATGCATTTTTCTGTACTAATATCAAAGTCGTCTCTGGTGGTACGAAAATGGAAGTGATGTCTTTGAATACGTCGGAGAGGTATGATTATTTTCCATGTTAATCTGTGGTTAAATAAATTCTTTTCATGCATTGCTTTCGTAGTGTATTCTTAAGAGATGAATGGTTTGAAGATTTTTGCATTCATCTTGATAGAGGAAAGTTTTTGTCCAGTGTGAATGAATATTTGGAGATTTTTATTTGTCACGTATCTTTTTTGGTCCTTTTTATTTTTTTGGTTTGAATTGTTCATACATTTATTGACGATGGAAATATTTGCTCTAGCTAGTCTGAATCATTTGCATTGATGTTGTTTTTAGGTTGACCATGTATAATCAGGAAATTGTAGACATTCTACAATATGCAATTAGAATATATAATGTAATATAAGTAAATACGGATTTTATTGCTTACCAATTCATAATGTTAATAACAAGATATTATGTTGATGTAGTTTTAGTAATTACTATTGGATATATATATATAAATATAATAATTTCAGAAGTAAATCATTTCTATCTAAGTATCGAAAAATGTTAGGAATTATAGATAACAATATTGAATGATCGGGTGTACATGTTTCAATAAATACTGATATTTATACCATTATTTTAATTTAACTTTTAGTAATTACCACATTTTTTTAATCAATGTTGAATTATTTGTATTGATATTGTTTCTAGGTTGACCATGTATAAGTATTGATCGTAGTAATCCTACAGTATGCAATTAGAGTATATAATGTAATGTCAATAATTACGGATGTTATTGCTTAACAACTCATAATGGCAAAAATGAAATATTATGTTGACATTGTTTCATTACTTACTGTTTGAAATATGTTTACAAAATACAGTAATTTCAGAAGTAAATCATTTGTATCTATGTATCAAAAAATGTTATGAATTGTAAATATCAATATTGAATGATCAGGTGTATATGCTTCAGTAAATACTGATATTGTAATTTAACTTTTAGTAATTACTGCTTTTTGTACAATGACACTACCAAACATATTAATTTTGAATTTGAAGTATTTTTCTATTTTTCTTATGTAATAAAATCTACAAATGGAATAAACTAATTTGATGTTGTTTTTTTTATGTTATTTATCCAAAATGGAAAATTTTAAGAAAGATATTGTTGTACTTGATGGTATGTTGATTAATAATGAAAATTTTCTTGACTATCGTCTTGATACTCATCAAACTATTGATAAACCTTACGTTGGCTAAACATTTGATAATTTGGAAGATGTGAAGTATTTATCTTATGGTGGTCATATTGGTTTCCTTGTATGTTCTCATTCAGTAAGTTTCGATTAAATAAGATTACTAAGCAGAATATTTGTTCTCAAAAGTTATATGTATGTTGTAAAGTGGGGTGTTAGAAGAATGTTGATGAGAGTAATAATAACAAATTTTTTAATAAGTGTAAGAAAAAAATTACTCTTACAAGAGTGGGTTGCCAGGCAAAGTTAAAAGTTCGATTGGATACAAATTTTGAAAAGTAGGTAGCTGTTGAATTTATTAAGGAATATAATCACCAACTCACATCTCCTTCAAAGTTGAATTTTTTGTCTATAAATAGGTCAATATTTGTTATCAAATAGTTGGAATTAGAAAGATTACAAACTGCCAGTCTTCGAACATTTTAACAAATAAATATATTGAGTCAACAATCTAGTGGGTAGAATAAGATAGGATGCATTGAAAGGGATATTCGTAACTTCCAGCAGGATTTTAGAAAAGAAACAAAGGATTATGATATTTAATTTGTTATTGATCATTTTCAAGTGTAGAAGGATACTGATGATTGATTTTTTATGCAATAGAGAAAGATAATGAAGGATGTTTGAGCAATGTTTCTAGTTTGATGCAATATTTATGCAAAATTTTGAAATATTTGATAATATAGTTACATTAGATACTATGTATCGAATTAATTCTTATTTTTTAAGATTTGCTATTTTTTCTGGTGTTAATCATCAATGGAAAACCATAAATTTTGGTTCTGCACTTATAACAAATGAATCTTAGTTAGCATTTGAGTGAATTTTTGCTAAATTTATTGAATGTATGAGTAGAACACCTCTAACAATTATTACAGATCAAGATCCAGCAATGAATGTAACAAATACTGAATTTTTCCCATCTACTGTGCATGACATATTATGCATAAAATTTATAAAAAGCTTAGTGGTATTGCAACAAAATTTAAAACTATTTCTGAATTCAATTCCACAGTATATGTTTCAGAATTTGAGGAAAGATAGAATGCATGGATTAAGAAGAATAATATGACCAAGAAGAAATGGTTAACATCAATTTATAGCATCAAAGAAAAATAGGTACTAACATATATGACCAACTCATTCTTTATTGACATGACAATTACCTAAAGAAGTAAAAGTTTGAATTTCTTCATTAAAAGTGTTGTATCATACCACAATACTTTCCTGGAGTTTGTGATTCGTTATGAGGATTGTCTAAAAAAAACAATGTGAAAGAAAAAATATTTGTGATTTTGAGTCGAAGCACAAAAATGTAAAGTTGTGTAGTGATATTCCAATAGAGAAACAGATTCATGGTTTGGATACAAAGAAAATGTTCAATTTCTTCCAAAAAGAATTAAATCATAACTTTATGTATGATGTATATACTTCCCAAGCAGATGTCGAGATAAAATTTCCAACATTTTGTCCTATTTTGCATGTACGTTGTGTTACTGTGTTATTGAATTTGATATTAGAGTTATGTTTACAAGTTTTTTAATGTTTTAGTTATTACGGAATTTTCTGTTATTTCAAAGAAAAGACACATTTATAGTATCGAGGAAGGATGACGACGACTATTGCAAGCTTGTTATTTTTTATTTAGATAAGACTAAGTCGAAATACAGTTATTGTATGTTTAAATTCAAAGGCTATCTAAGCAGACATTCGATTGTTATCATCATATAATTCAAAATTAACCTCCTACTTAAGCATTTTATTTTGAAGAAATGATTTCAATCCATCAAGGATGGTATAAAATTAGACATATGTTTAAACAATAATAGTTTGATTTAAGGTTCTCAATACATAGAGGTCATGGATTTAGGTAAAAAAGTTGTTAGTCGTATTATTCATAGTGCGGATTTTTATATATTTGCAAAGGAACACATGAAGTTAATTATAAAAGAGACGGATAAGATGCATATTTCGCAATTACTGAAGTGATGGATTTAGAGTATATTGATCATGATAGGAAATCTCGATGTTGTTTAATTACTCGATCATTCTCTAATAACATTAGGCCTGTTGAGGAAAAAAAATTCTACCTCTTTTATATGCCAAAACCAAAAGAAGTGGTAAAAGTAATAGACCTAAGGACACATGTATGTCATACATTCAATTAGATCAAAAGAAACATGCAAAAGGAAGGTAATGTAAATCATGTGGAATATACAACGTTAACCATGATTCTAGAAATTACCCAGACAAGAATACATATTTGCCAAATTTTGCATTAAGGTATTAAGTAAATATTTGTCTGTAATGTATTTCTTTTGAATCAATTCAAATTATTGACACTATTGTGTTTAATCGTGTTTTGTAGTATTGTAGTTGAAGAACAAAGCACAAGTAATGGTTCACAAAAGGATAATACTGATTTGCAACATACTAATTAGTTTCATTTATTTTAACAAAACTTTAAATACTTCAATATTTTATTTTATTTTTGTTTTAGTAGCCATTTATTGTAACGTAAGTTTTATATTATTTAGTATGTAATAACCATTTTATATATTACAGCTTGGCATGTGTTTTTTCCTTTATGATGATGTAATTATGTTATTCTACGTTACTCTAAATGAATGTGGGTTTGCGCAACATCAGTTTATTCAACAAATAACTTGTCGAATATTTAATGAATGAAGTATGTACAATGGAATATAGCAATCATTCAAGTTTCTTGAAACTATTTTGTATGCAACTCAGATTCAGTACATAATGATATTATATATAATTCACAACATTCTTCTAATAAGTGGTCATTACATGTTACTACTACAAAAAATAAATCAATGCATTGTAAGCCAAAGTATCTAACATTACGTAAAATTTAAGAAAATAACATGTTTTCTTATCTTTTACAAAATTTAGTAATGCAAAGTATAAGCTATAATCAGACATAGTGAACATTGTACAATACAATTATAAGGTTTTGCTGAGATCCTTCATGTATTCAACTAACAAAAAGGGAATAATTCCTACATGTTTGTTACAATCATATCTAATCCTCTTTTGTAATACCTGATTTATTCAATATATCCATAGCCTGTTATTAGTCTCGACATGTCTTCTTACTTGAATGAAAATGACTTCTTCAATGCAATACATTCACAAGCCTTAAGGAGAAATATGCGACAATCGTTGCTGTTAGGGCTTGTTTTGGGAAATCTGAAACAAATGCAAGATACCATTTGTCAATAGAGTTTATAGGATATTTCGATTGTTGGAAGAACACTTTTATCCCCATAACCTATGTACTTTTTACAGGATCAAGTTGATGAGTCAAGAGCTCAAGTTGTTTTCATATTAATTGAAAATTTACTAATGACATGGTTTAGATACTTTATATTCAGTAATGCTTAATAACATATTGAGTCTTGGAATGGAGTACAATACAATTTAGTTTCACTAACCCTTCTCTAGACTTCGTTGTCGTGCTTGTTATTTTCTTTCAATGAATTATATGATTTGAACATTTTAATTTATATGTCGACACATCTAGTACATGCCAATGAGTTCCAGAATTTAATGGAAATAACTAATGGTCAATTTTTGTGAGATTTTGCTAGTGAATAGTCAATTCTTTATCTACATTTTTCTATTCTTTCATAGAAATAGAGTAGAGATCCTTCATGTATTTATTCTAGTAAAAGCACAAATAAATACATTTTTTGTTAGTATTTTACTAAATCATGTTGATAAATTTATTTTTAAAAATATTGTAAATATTGATGCAAACTTCGACATAGTGATATATGTCATGACAAATCTTGTTGAATCTTTGAGTACCGGTACTTTCATGATCTGCTTGTCTATTATTCCACTTAAGTAACAATTTATTACCTAATTGATTAAACCATTAGCAATACGATAATAAAAATAAATTATATCAAACATAATTTAATTATACATACCGTTTCCTGTATTGCTTGATCATATAATAGCTTTTTATTTCACTCCCCACACAAGTGTCATCTTCTATGTCAAACTAACTTTTTCCATTGTAAGAAGATATTAGACATGTGTGAATACTTATGTCCTTGCTCAATAATTTCAGTAATTAGAGATATACTCCAATGTTAGATGATGTTATAATCAGAACATAAAGGAATAAGTACCAACTTATAATTTCTTAATATTAGAAATAAAATATTCAACCAATTTGACATCATCGGATGACAAAATTCCTTTGTAGCTTGTTGAGAGTATCTTTCAATGACACTGTAAATAAAATAAAAAACAATTAAACAAAAGATTAAATACAAAATAATGTTGTTTTCATGTTTAATCTTTACCTTCGGCTCTTTGACTGACACATGTTTTGTAGTTATTGTTACGTCATCACCATTATCAACTTTGTCCTTTCCTTTATTTGTCATTTCTCCTATTTTGTTTCTCTTGGACGTCTTCAATTGCATTAATCTAAAATAGTTGTACAGCCAAGCTTTCTTCGTATCCAATGGGGATAGAATCTTTTTCAACATAATTCTTTAAGATAACAACTTGCTTTTCAAGGTCTTTGTTTCTTTTCAGAAGTATCTCATTATCCAAAAGCAATTGACCTTTATCCCTCTTTATTTCTCTTAATTCCTCCTCCACATGATGAAGTCGTTGTTTCTTCTCCTTATTGTCTTTTTCAAACTTTTTTTGTTTCTCTCCCATTTCTTCAATCTTGTTCTTCAAATACTCACAAACTTCAACATTTATTGAATCTGATGCTGAACTTCGACCTATGTTGTAGTTTGTTAGAGGATTATAACATCAGAAGTAAATGAATCCTTTAGCAAGGATATCACCTAGTACATTAAAATTCTAACAATATTTGTAGATATAAATAGGTTCAATCAGAATGCAATTTAATTTTATACTTATTTTTTTGATAAATTCAGAGTTAAAATTCAATATTTTTATTGTTTGAACTAAAACTAAAATGATACACTTACATTATGTAGCCTAGATATTTTCTTCTTCTTGTCTTGGGTTCATCTTTTGATAAGCAGTCCTTCAAATGGCTGATTTGAAATACGTGTCGGTGATTTCCCAAACCTAGTCCTATCAAGAATTCAGTAAAATCATTTTTTTTATTTCAATAGAATGCTGAACTTGAAATTGAAGTAAATATACGTAGGTAAATGAAGCTTTACACAGAGAGTCATTGCACATCCAATTTAATAACTCTATACTTTCTCTTCCGTTTTCCGTTTCCTCGCAACTTCAAAGCATTTGTTCATATTGGTAAACAATTTTTGCTTTACAGTTTCAGCTCAATTGTAACTTTCCAAAGTTCATTAGCTTCAATATAGCCAATCAAGTGTGAACTCAAAGTGTACTCAATTGCAAAAGAAGCAAGGTTGCAAGTAACAATAATATCCAAAGTTTAATGATATCTTTGGTGTTGTCATTTGAGGTGTTTTCAAGCATATTTTGCATTTTTTTTTACAATAACATCTCTTTTCAATGTAATTTTTTCAATTCCAAAAAACCTATTTTTAAATTTGTTTGTTTCTACTCCCTTGTCATCTTTAGCCTTAATCTCTATTAAACCATTTGGTAGTCTTAAAATATGAGCAATATTGCTTGTTGTCATTTTAACCACCACATCATCTATTTCAAATGTTTCATTTCCCAAATATGAATAGCATAGATTGTCTAGCAGTTGATTGTCAACAAATATGTATGGGAAATTTAAAAGTTGTTCAAATGGTATCCTTAATATCGAATCCACATAATTTTGTGTCAACTTCAATCTTCAGACTGCATCTCTATACCAATTAGGGAAGCATCTATGTTGAACCCAAGAGAGTGTTGCAATCATATAATTTTGGCATTATTTTACTAAATATTACTTGTAACATTAAAGTTAATAATTTAAATAACTATTAGCATTCAGTGAAAATATTTAATTATTGTATTTATATTACTATGATATATATATCATTAATGAACCAAATTAAGATACTATGCCTCATATTTTTAGTGAACATTAGCATCGGATTCGGTCGGATCCTTCTTTGTTCTACTGTTTACACCTTTTGTTTCATAGTATTGTGTTTCAGCAATTATTGTCATGGGTGTAAAAGAAGTATTAGTGTTTTTTTTTGTGTTCTACAAATATGTATATATAAAACACTACCATCTACATCAACAATTATGTTAGGTTTTCCCCCACTATTTTTTTCCCATCATGTTCCAAGAAAATTTCAGGGTGGACTAAGTCAGGTAGGCCAGCCTACCATGGGCCTTGGGCCAACCGACCTGGCCGACTAGGCCCATTCCAGCCAGCCATCGCAGGCAGGCCGGTCTGGTTAAAAAAAATATAATAATAAACCAACATTCCATTAATGGAACGTTGGGTGTGTAGGCAACGTTCTTTGTCTTTTTTTTTAACATGAAAATTTTCTTCTTTTTTCACCTATAAATATACCCATACCTATTCCATTTTTTTTCACAACTCACAATAACTTAATCTTCTCTCGTTTACTCTTATTCTCTACAATTCTCCCTCAATTTTACCTCTCTGCTCAAGACTCAAGTGAAGAAGATTTCAAGTTTTGTTGTTTGATTTTGGACTCCGCTGCGTCTGCTACTCTCCACCTGCCTCCAACAGTAAATTTTCTCTACTTCTAATCCCTCCAAATTTTATACTTCTAATCCCTTTATTTTTGGGTTTTGGATTTTGTAGGATAAGGTTTTTTTATTTTATAATTAATTTTTTATATTAAAATGAAAAACATTAGTAACCATGAATATATCCCTACCTAGGAGTCAGACCAATCCCAAAACACCTCAACACAATCTACAACCTCTAAGAAACGTAGGAAACAAAATTCTTAGATTTGAGATCATGTAACTTTAGACCTTGTAGATGAAAATAGGTATTATTGTAATTATTGTACTACAACATACACATGTCCTAGGAAAGGAGGGGTAGGTCATATAGCTAAGCATTTACAAAAATGTATAGCGAAACATAATAAAGATGAAAATACTGATTTAAGACAAACTAAATTACACATAAGTTCTAGTAGTGGTATAGTAAACTGGAAATATAATACAGAAGGAGTTAAAAAAGGAATAACAAAATTTATAGTACAAGACGAACAACTTTTTTCTCTTTTTGAAAATAAAAAATTTGAATCATCTGTACAAAATTATTTCAATCCACAATTTAAAAGATTTTCTAGAAATACAAAAAAAAATATAATTTATAAAACATTTAAAAGAGATAAAAAAGATTTAATTAGAATATTTTTTAGTTTATTATGTAAAATATCATTAACATGTGATGTTTAGACTGGTCCAAATAATTTTCCATACATATGTTTAACTGCACATATGTAACGCCTCGATCCCGGGTAGGCTACCAAAACACAATATCAAGCATAAATACACTAATTACAGAAACATCAAATAACTGTAACTAAGGTTCATCTTCAGGATCACAATATACGGCTAGAAGCTCCAACTCCTGCAACGAAACTCGGTTGCATGCGGTCTGCTCCTGAAAACCAAATAAGCACGCGTGAGTGACAGCTAAGTCACCTAGTACGCGCCCCAAACACACAAACCACAAAAATCTCGGCAAAACCATAAAAACTCAATTCTTTATTTTTCAATACTTGGTTTTCTTTTCTTTTTTGAAAATCCATTTTTCTTTTACTGGAAAATCACTTTGGGAATTCAATCCCAAATCCATACTTTTACAAAAGCCATGTTTCCTTTTCTTTTCTCAAAATATTTGGAAACTCATTCCAAAACCACTTTTTCTTCTAAAACTTTTGGATTTCATTTTCCAAAACATATCATTTCAATACTTGAGATTTCTTCCCAAAATCACACTTTTCAAATTCACATTTTTTGACCAGATCCAGTAGAAAACACAATGCCTCACGGGCTCAAAACAAAATCATAAATACAGGCTGGCAACTGGTAAAAACATCATCCTCATTTCATTTCAGGATTTTAGGACTATTTCATCAGTCCAATCCTGACCAAATCACATTCCTTTTCTTTATTCATTTCCACTTTTATTCACTGATGTTACCTTGATCAGGGTAACCAGACACACAAGCAGTAGGCGAGGACATCCTTCCCCTGCCTTCCTGCACTACCACGGTGAGATTCCCCGTGCGGGTTGTCACCGCCCCGGCCAACTAGCTTCAATTTCATTTCTCCTATGTGCACGGAAATATGTCTCTGTCTAACGCCCCAGTTGGTGACCAGAACAACTAGATCCAATGACTCAGGCTCAGCCTACACCGTCGGTGACCCGAACAACTAGGCTCAAAAGCTGAGGCTCAGCCTACACCGTTACGAGCTCGGTGACCAGAACAATTAGGTCCAATGACCCAGGCTCAACCTACACAGTTGGTGACCCGAACAACTAGGTATGAAAACCCAGGCTCAGGCTACACCACTATGAGCTTAGCAACCACATTATTAGTGTTCTATTTCAAAATTCTTTGAATTTTCTTTCAAAATCATTACCATTTCATTCCATTCTTTTCGTTGCAGGACTCTATTTTCTTGCAACACTTCACCCTCCACTAGGGTCCCAACTCAAACCATGAAAATCATGCTTAAAATCATAAATTGGGTCTCATGCCCAAAATCACATAAAATCATCTTTTTCATTCATTTATGGATCAGAACCCAAAATCACACCCAAATCCAATTGTTTGGGTTCCACATTCCTCCATGTCATTACATGGGGAAACATCATCAACACATGCTCAAAATACCAATTGTCCATCATTAAAACCTCATCAATACACACCAGGTTTAGGGCAAAATTGGCAGACCGAATCTCCAGATCGGTATACCGAAGATCCTTGGTTCGGTATACCGAATATTTTTGGTATACCAAAAACCCCTAAATCGGACGACCGGGTGTTTTCGGTCTGCCGATATTAGGTATATGGTTAAACTGACAGAGATTCGGTATGCCGAATTGATCGAAACTAGGGCACCTCCCCTGTTCCGAATGGCAGAAATCGCCCAAAGTGGGAGTCTTGATCGGACTCCCCAGACATCCATCATAAATTACAGGGTGTAGACCCTTGAATCTACTTCAAAACCCCACAAACCATTCATGATTTCATCCATCACACAGTTCATACGAAAATCATAAGGGGAAGGGGTTCAAGAACGGCTACTTTAGCCTTCAACCCCAAAATACATTTCCCCCCACAAATACCAATCCTAACCGCATGATATCTATATTCTCATGCTAAACAAGACATTCCTACTCATTCATGATTTTTCCACAATTTATCATGCATTATTTTGATTTATCATGCAATTAACCCATTGTTAAGGAGACACTGAATGGAGGAAAGGAAAGGCGGTCGCGTACCTCTCCAGTGGCCCACGCGACTTCGACGAGTACACCGCATCCCGGCGTTGCCTCGGCGAAGCTCCGGTGAACCTCGACCCCCGGCGGAAGCACCCACATAGACCCTCCTCCTCCCAGCTTGCATGCCTCTGCTTCCTCTCTCCTCTTCCTTTCCTTTCCTTTCTCGCCACGCTCTCCCTCTGCCCACCCCTGCCCTCCTCTCTTATCTCCGCCACCATTCGCTTGGCGCTGGCCATCCATCCCGTCGGAAGGGACGGGGAGGCACGGGCCTCTATCGCTGGTGGCACGGGTGGAAGAAGAGGAAGAAGAAGACGGCGGAAAGAGGGTGGAAGGGCATGGCTCGTGAGCAAGAGAGAAAAAGGAAAAGAGAAAAAAAGGAGAGAAAATGAAGAAAAGACAGGCACGTAAATCGAGGCGACTGTGCATCCTCCAACTAGACTCCACATTGGTCCTAGGTCACAAACAGGTGCACAGAAAGCCAACCACAAGCCCACACAACCGAAATCAACAGATTATCCATTAATAAACCATTTAAGCAATATTGCAATTAATTACATGGTTTACAGTTAAAAATGGATAATCAGGCCCAAATGTCACAACATTGGATAGATATAGAATGGAATTGACAAAAAGGATTAATTGCTTTTAAAGTATTTGATCATCCACATATTGGTAAAGCTATATCAAATATGATAGAAGATTCTGCTAAAGAATATAACATATTTTTTAAGATAAATACAATATCAATTGACAATACTTCTAATAACAATGTTGCAATAGAATTATTAAAAAGAAATATAAAACCAAAATTAAATGGTGAATTATTTCATTATTGGTGTTGTTGTCACATAATAAATTTAATTATACAAGATAGTATAGAATGCATTAGGCCTTATAAAGGAAAAATAAAAACAGTTATTTTATTTATTCAAACATCAGCTAAAAGATATCAAGAATTAAGACATCTATATGCACAAAATGGTTTAAAACCTAGAAAATTTAAGTTAGATGTTCCACATAGATGGAACTCAACTTATGATATGTTAAGTTCAAATCTACCTTATTGTAATATAATTACAGGATTTTATAATGCAAAATCTAATGATTTATTAAATAATGATGATTGACAAAATTCTACTATAATTCATTATTTTTTAGAATCATTTTATAATACAACAAAGCAATTATCAGGTCAATATTATCCAACAAGTTCTCTAGTTTTAATTAATTTATTTAATATTACAAATATTTTTCTACAATATAGAAATATTCCAGCTTTTATAGATATTATTATATTAATGGAAACTAAATATAAAAATTATTGAGATGAGCCTCCAATGTGGGCATGTTTAGATTTAATTATGGATCCTAGGCATAGATTAGTTAATTGTATAGTACTAATAGACGATATTTTTAGCAACATGAGTAAAAATGACTATATAGATTCATATAATAATAAAATAAAGACAACTTTATATAGATTATTTGAAAATGTCACGTCCCAATTTTTCCACAATAATTTAAACAAATTAAATTACGGGAAAACTAAAGCTAAACAGTAAAATATCCAACCATCAGGAACCTGTGTGTGCGGCTAGCAGACTCCAGACTATATGCACTACGCTAAACCAATCGCACGTCTACACCTGCGAACAAAACCACAAGCAAAACGCATGAGTGACCAAAGTCACCTAGTACGCACCCCACGAAAATCGAGCAAAACAAAATCATAATCAATTTTCCTTTTAAATTCTTTTCGCAAACTCGTTTCTCAAAACCTCAGAAACCAGGCCCACACTGGCCAAAACCACAAACCAGGGCTCCACTGGCCCAAAACCACAAACAATGGCCCTCAATGGTCAAAACCACACACAGTGAGTCGTGAAGCCCGGCGCTAGGCAACCAAACTCT
>JAMKQA010007601.1:0-24583 GCA_024699735.1 Posidonia australis | reverse complement strand
ACGACTATAAAACGGTCGTAAACAGCTAGTTGAACGGTATACCGTTTTGACCACGGTATGTCGGAAAAGCTCTTTAATCTTCATCTCACGAGCAAAACGGTATGCCGCAACTTCAACGGTCTGCCGTTTTCTCCTGAAACGGTATACCGTTTTTGGGACGGTATGCCGTTTAATTGCATTCATTTCTTTTTCTCTTCTGTTCTGGAATGCCGCTGCTTCTTCCGATTTTCCCTGAAACGGAATGCCGTTCCATCCACGGTATGCCGTTTTCAATTCAACTTAGATTTTTGCGGAGTTCCGATTTACATTCCGATTTTTGCTGAAACGGTCTGTCGCTTTTGATGCCGGTATGTCGTTTTTAATTTCATGATAAGACACTTTATATCTTTTTCAAGTTATAATATTTATGAAAATATGCACAAGTAAATAATCATCAAAATTAATGTAATATTTCTAACATAAAGGAGGAAGATACCTAATATAATCAAATAAGTCACACAAATCCTAATTCAATAGTTGACCTAAAATCTAGACAACTCCTAACTGTTAAGTTAACCCTTGAGATTCTCAAATCAAAATTCTTTGACCTAATTGGCCAAATCAGTGGAGGAAAGTAAAAGGCTCTCCATACTTTTCATGCTTGAGCAACGGATCTAATTAAATAACCACTTGTCTTTTAAGACTTAGCCTTTTGAACCACTTTTTTAGACTCCAAGTAAGAAAGAATTTTAAATTTTGAATCACCCTTAGGCTCCTTTGTCCTATTGAGTTCGAATCTTAAGGGTCAATGTCTACATGATTTTAATGAAACTTATGTCAATATTTGATGCTTTCTTTTGTTGTTTGTGGGCTAAGGAAGAATGATGAAATCCTCACCTTATCTTGTACTATAGGTTTTGCCCTTAGATACTTTGAAATGATATGCAACAATTATACTCAAATAAATTGTTCTTCTTACTAACTATATGCTCTAAAATGCTAGAAATCAAGTAGGAGAGCACTTACCTTTTCCTCTAGCAATCTCCAAAAAAATAAATTGACAAGAAATAGGAATTTTCTTCAATGCACACTTTATAATGTATGCCCTTAAGAATAGGTTTCTATCTTGTCATGAAAGATTTTATTTGGTTCAAGTTGAGGGTTGATTTTAAATTAGTGATCGAGAAAAATTTAGAGATTCCAGAAAAACCCAAAAATAATAGCATTTAAAATACCAGAAAAAATTTCTAACCTGGTCGCCTAGGAGGAGCCAGAACTGCAAATTGGCGCTCAGGAGGCGTTCCTGCTTTCTTTGATCTGGAGTTTTTTTTTTTTGCCTCCTCCTCTTATAGATTTCGAAAAAATGTCTCTGAAAACAAAGAAAACAAAGTAAATGTCCTTATTTTTTTTAACGAAAAGAAAGAAATAATTGACAATAAATTAATGTTAAAACACTAATCCCCGGCAACGATACCAAAAACTTGATGTGTATATTTTACTTAACTAAAAGTGCACAACATCCAAAGTAGTACGTCGACAAATACGAGTCTATCCTACAGAGAAAAGTGTTTAAAAACAATGATTAACTATCGATTATTGAAAAGAGTTTAAGAGAAATGATGTTTAAAATTTAAAACTAGAATATCAATATGCAATCAAATTAATTAAAACCTAGGATTTCGAATCCATTTATGTAACATTAAGAATGCATAAGTAATTACTCTATCTCTTGTTTTAGATCTCAATATTTGATTAAATAATTTTTACCCTAACAAGCATATATTATATGCTATGCATCATAAAATATTAAATAAGGAATAAAAACATAGAGTCAAATAAATCAAATGATATATGATAGATTTGAGATTATATACATAACCCTCAAATCATTCTTCACTAAGCATATACTAAAAAAAGGAATTCAATATTAACCTATCGAAGTTTATCGAATGATGAGTAATCTATATAATGCACATCTAGTCTACATAATCATAACAATAAAGCACGAGAAAAAACAAAACTTACTCATAGCATTTCAATTCACATAAACTTCATCTCAACCCTAGAACTAAAAACTTAGTCAAGTATGAAAACACCAAGTATTAAAATAAAAGATGAAGGAGGAATAGAAGACATAATTAAAGGGAAAAAAATGACTTTATATTAATAAGAACCTGAGATTACAATTGGGACAATGTTGGAGAGTCTTTCACAAGAACGAAGAATAAGTCTAAACTTAGAAGGTGGAAACTCCCCTCTAGATCTACTCAAGGGGTATTTTTATAGACTAATAAGGACTTGCCTACGTCGGAGATAAATTCGAATACAAACTTTGAATTCTAATTTCAAATACAAAATAATTTTAACTAAAAAATGTAATGCCTCAAGATTGGGTCAAAAATATCCTTCACAGGCACCTAAGAGGCATCAGTTATACAATTGGGCCCTTGGGAGACGTCTACGTGAGCTGAGATAAGCTTTGACTTGGTCAATCTGTTTGGTGATATTTTTCCCAGTATTAGCACACGTGGAAAATGTGTGTTTGACTTCTCGATGTAGCTCTAAAATTTTCCATGCAAAAAATCTCTTCTTTTATAGCATAATTATTCTTTTCCTCCTTTTTTTCCCTAGATTCTTTCTAAGTCCTCAGGTTCCTGCAAAATTTGCACAAACTACCTTGAATAATATTATTTATATACAAAATAGATAAATATGGGAATAAAATATGTATACATTATGAGCTAATTATTTCTCAATGATAACATTAATGAGACAATCTATATGGTGCAACCAGAACACTTTGCACTAAGTGATTCAAAGAAAATAGTTTGCAATCTTAAGAAGTCCATTTATCGTTTAAAGCAAGCATCTCGTCAATGATATCATAAATTTCATCAAGTTGTCATCTCATTTGGTTTTAAGATAAATTTGGTAAATGATTATGCATACCATAAGTTCAGTGGGAGTAAATATATTTTCCTGGTCTTTTATATTATTGACATACTCCTTGCCACTAATAATATAAACTTACTTAAAGATACTAAGAAATTTCTCTCAAACAAATTTGAGATAAAAGACCATGGTGAAGCTTCTTTTGTATTAGGTATTAAAATACATTAGGATTGTTCTCGAAGTATTCTTGGATTATCATAAAATAATTATATAAGAAAAGTCCTCAAAAGGTTTGACATGAGTAGGTGCAAGCTAGAAGATATCCCTGTGGCTAAAGGGGACAAGTTTAATCTCAATTAGTGCCTTAAGAATGATTTTAAACATAACAAAATACAAATGATTCCATATGCTTTGGCACTTGAGAGTCTTATGTAAGTTCAAATTTGTATGCCTTTGGATCTTGCATACATATTGGCATATTAGGTAAATACTTAAGCAATCTAGGTATGGATCACTAGAAAGTTGTTAAGCAAGTCATGTAGTATTTGTAAAGAACCAAAGATTCCATACTTGTGTATAAGAAATTAGATCAGCTGAAGATCGTTGGGTATTCTAATTCTAATTTCACAAGATGTCAAGATAATCATAGATCCACTTCAAGTTATGTACACTTGCTAACAAGTGGAGCTGTGTCATGGAAAAGTGTCAAGCAGATGCTTATAGCTCCTTCCACCATAGCAATCGAGTATATAGTATGCTATGAGACATTTAATCAGGGAATATGGCTAAAGAATTTTGTCACAATCTATGGATATTGTAGATGGAATTGAAAGACCACTCAGGCTATATTGTAACAATAAATTTATGGTGCTATATTTCAATAACAATAAGAGCTCATCAAAGTCTAAGAATATAGACATTAAGTTCTTCGTTGTTAAAGAAAGAATTCAAAGTGGTCAAGTATGTATAAAGTATATTATGACAAATTCTATGGTTGCAGATTCACTCACTAAAGGTTTATCACCTAAGGTTTTTCATATGCACACTACTCATATGAGTGTTGTATCATTTAGTGATATGTACACTACTCATATTTAGTAGGAGTTTGTATTTAGATGTTCTTAACGTGTAGATATTTCTTATGGATATTTTCTATAGAATAAAGTTTATGTTTCATTTTCACTCTGAATTTATTTATTGTAATGTCATTAAAGAATAAAGAAAATCTCTTTAATCTGATATTGGTACAATTGATGAATCGAATTGTGAAAGTTGCCTTAGTTTAAATAGCTATTTTGAGCTCCTAAGGTTTTAATGCTTTTATTATTAATTTTATATGTAACTCAAGTAGGAGTAGGCCTTGCTATGGGTTAGGTCTGGACCCAAGACTTGCGGGTCTAGACCTATGAGATTAGGGTCTAAATCTAGAAAATGAAACCCATAGATTCAGACCCGAAAGACCCGTTTGTTTATCGGGTAGGGTCTGGATCCAAAAATATCCAAACCCATGGACCCATGGAGTCGATATATATTATAAGTTAAAAACACTAAGCCTAAGTCCCTAATCCACGACCGTAACCCACTAACCCTACTTCATGTTTCCCTTTCCCACAACCACAACCACCTCCTCCTCCTCCTCCTTTCTAGCCCTAGCAAATCCCTTCTTTTTCTTTTCCCTCTGCCTACTACCTTTCCAAAACCCTTAACAACCTCATAACGGAATGGCAACAATGGAGGTCCTTAATGGGGAAACGTCGAGGAAGCAAGCAATGAAGGAAGCCATTCTATGGTTCCTGCAGTCCAACGATCAGATTGAGGACTCCCACCAATTTGCCACCTCCGTTGGTGTTAACCACCTCAAGCTCGAAAACATCATCAAGAGCCTCCACGGGTTCCAAATCGTCGTCATGGAGGTTCTTTGTCCCTCTACACTCTCTACTCTCCCCCATCAATGAGTTGCTTCGTCGCACAGGCATCTGTGAATTGGAATATGTGAAAATAAAATTTTGGTGTTTCCAGTTGAGTTTTCATGGTAGCATTGTGTATCATTTATGTTCCAATCTAAAACCATGCTTTGTTTCTTTATTGGGATGGATTCCAAGGGTTATGCTTAAAATTGGAGTAAAAAATTTCCTCGATCTTTCTTGTTTCTGTCATTTAATAGTATTGTCTTTCTTTTAGGAAACATCTTATATTATATTCTTATGCTTATTTGTCTGTGTCATGCATGTTGATTATAGTCATTTATATAAATTTGTTTCTACAATGAACTCTTCTATTTGCAATTATCTTATCTATTCTACTCTTTTAAAAAAATAGGTTGAAGGACCTACTAGACTCAAGACCCAGACCTTAACTTATTATCTTTATGGATCTGAGTCTGGGTCCTGAATTTAGATTGTGGGTCTAGACCCAGACCTAGACCTGTGAAAAAAATGAGTCTGAATTTGGGTATAGGTAGACTTAACCTAGACTCGATCCGTTACAAGCCTTAGGAGAAGATTGTCGGGTTAAAATCTTATTAAGTGTAAGTCAATAAAAAACCAATTAAGATATTATAGGCTATTTTTTGGGTTGAGTCTATTAATATCTTAAGTGGTGTGGGTTTAATGTGTAAAACCATTTGGCATATTTCTATTTATTGATAGGCTCATTAGAAATATGTAAAAATTATACAGTTTTATAAATAAAGGTTATGGTCCCAAAATCCTACATTTTGCCTCTCCTCTTTCTCACTCCATCTTGAGACATACAAAGAAGAAAGAGGTATGGTGGTTTGGAAGGCCGGCTTCCGTCCATATGATCAAGTGATCTTTGTAGTTTTTCAATAGAGATTCAAATACGCTTTCGTGTGTAATATATTTTGTAATGATATGTCATGATTCAGTCTTGAAAATTTTGTTTTTAATATAAATAATTTAGATATTTTATAGTCCAAATTTTTAACAATGACTTTTTGTGATAAATATCTAAAGATTGTCACCCTAAAGGCCCATACCTAGTGAGCTTCTAGAAACAATCTACTCCTATATATGAAGAACAAATAAGAATTATGTTAACTATTTATGCCATGAAATTTCACATGAAAATTTTCTAAATTTGAAGGAAAGAGAACAAATGGATAGTCAACAAATAAAAACTTACATAAATCATTGTTATCATAAATTTTTTTCAAGTGGGCCAATATAGCGTGAAATAGCTCATAATAGGTAAAAATATAGAGAGAGTCATACCAATGACACTGCTACAATGTCTAGTCCACTATAAGCCCAAGTGCAGGATAAAGAGGCATGCTACATGCACGTGAGATAGCTCGCACCCTAATGTAACAAGGATCCTCATCTAATATTAGTAATGATGAACCACACTTAATGTAGCAGACTTAGCTATGTATGGATGACATCACGTTCCAGCCTATCACCATTATGCGAAGAAAGGAAGAGTTGGATGGCTTTTGAAGTTATTAAAGTCGATTGCGGAGAGATAGATGACATCACACTTAAGTTGGATCATACCATCCACATATGTCAGAATAGATTTGAAAATTTGAATCCAAATTCTTAACTAACATGAATTCAAAAGGAGAAACATCTCCTTTATACAAAGAGAAGGCCTCCACCAAAAGGAGAAGATTCATAACATATAGAAAAGATGTGCACAACACGTCCATAACACAAAGAAGCAATCACAGTAAGAGGTGAACACAAAGCAAAGAGAGGAAGAAGAAGCCCATCCTAAGTGTTCTATCATTCTAAGACAACCTCTTGCATTGACCTACATCCAAAGAGAAGGTAAAGGAGAGAATTTCTAGATCTCCCCTTTGTTTCCTTCAACATTGCTCCACTACATGTACTACAACAAAAATGTAGAATTGTAAGGACAGATGTCTTCGTGAAATTCTCATATTGTCTTCACTAACGATTTTTGTAGAATAACATGTCCTCATTACAATGCTTGTTGTTAGACCAAATTTGTGAGTGTTTATGTAAAGACATAACAAGGAAAGATGTCTTCGTCATATATGGTTACTATTTTCTAGTTAAGGATCATCATGTTCTGACTAAAGTTACAAAAATATAATTGTTGTACCAGAAATTGCTAGGACATTGCAAAAACTTTATCTCGCAATGATGAATGCAAATTTATCTATATTTATGAATGATGCATGATTAACCTTTTAGAGTACTTTAATTTTGATTATCACTTTCATAATTGCATTGGAGATGATTATATAAGTTATATGTAATTGTTAAAAATTAATGTCAACCTCAATGAGTAAACGACTAGACTCATGATGATAGGAATTTTAATTAATTCAAGAATAACTTTAATGTCTAAATTCTAATCCTAATTTCTAAATTCTAACCCCTAATAAGCCTCACATGTAAGAAAACACATTTACAAAAAAAGAAAAGAAAAACATGTACAGACATGGGAGATGATGAAATCTCCTCATAGTACTCAAGAAATTACATGAAAGATGATAAAATTCTTTCATGTGATGCACATACACACCCAATAGATCAATGATGCATACTTGACCTCTAATATGCGATTTATTATAGTGTGTATGTGTGCATAGTGTATCTTGATGTATTATACAATTATTTTTTAATTATTCTACTCTTTGATCTATTACCGAAAAAAATACATACAACACAATAAACATTTAGAAACAATAAACACACAAACAAAATATTGTAAATTTGTATAATCATAGTACGTACCTGGTTATTGATTACCTTGTTAGGTAATTTGAAAGATAGTGGTAGACATCATTATAAACAACATCATTGATGAATTCTCATTACTTAATTAATTAGCTTTGTGGTTTCCATATTTTAAGGTCTACTAATAACTCATCTCTCTCAATTAACTTCTCATGTCTCTTTCAGTTTACTTGATTCAAAGGTGGTTGCAATAATCAAAGATCACTATAAGAAATTTAAACAAACACTTCATAGTAAAAACATACTCTTGTATAACCAAGTTAATAATCAAACATGACATGTAAACAAATGGTTATTCATTTTTGTGCAAATCACATTTATGAATGTTTCACATTCATGACAAAATTTTATTAAAGATTGTCCAAACAATAAGAGCATGAAAATATTTTGAAAATCACGAAAATAGAATTCACAGTTTTCACTTTGACATTAAAACAAACACCTCAAATGCGTCTTACACAGACTATCTTTTACTAATCCAATATCATACTAAACATGAAATCATTACTAAACAAATGGCTAAAATACATAAGAAAGAAGAGAAAGTAAGTGGATCACTGACCTTTCAATGAGAAAGAAGTCGTAGCGACATTGGAGAGGACTCAAGGATGACGCCAAAGAAGAGTCGTAGATGGAGGAGAGGTAGTGGTAGAGAGGAGGTGCTGGAGAGTAGGCATAAGCAGAGAGGAGTCAGTGGAGAAGGGGGTGCTAGAGGAGTCGAGGCCGTCAGAGAAGAGTTGTAGTCAGTGGCAAGGAGGAGAAGGAGACGGTGGCGATGTCAACATGGAGGAAGAGTTGGTGGTAAGGAGGAGGAGGAGAGGGTGCAAGAGAGGCTACAACGGAGAAGGAGGGGGTGCAAGAGAGGCTACAAAGGAGGAGGAGGAGAGGGTGGAGGAGAGGATGTGGAGGAGAGGTCTTGAGAAAATATCCTCGTAAAAACCTCACTAACAGTTTGCGAGAACATGATGTCATTATATCCTCGTGAATTGTTCTTGTTAAAATAAATTTTTTTAGTAATGACGTGTATTGAAATTTTATACATGTATTAGATTATCAGTAACATAGAATTCAAATCACATGTATTCCATTTTGTCTTTATATGTAATATCATATCATATATTATTTAACACTATATTTAATAATACAAATCCATATGTCCAACACACATACATGTATTGCTTGTGTATGTTTGACCTCTTATACTTTATTTTTCAATGCTATAATTGAATACATCCCTTTAACATATCATGGGTTGACATTACATCTTGTTAGATGATGACATTTTAAACCAAATTTATATTGATATTGTACTCGATTTATCTTGATATTAATGCAATTAAATTATGCTTGATCCCACAATTAGATTGATATTATATTCGATTATGTTAGATCTCACATTTAAGCATGTTTTATGACATTGTATCCGATTTCATCTTGCAATTGAATCATATATATAACATCACATATTTTTACCAACATCATGTTCAATTATATACATAATTGATCTTATATTCGATTATATACATATTTTATTTTGTATTTTTCTTGACATTATGCTAAACATGTATTTATTTCGATATTATATTCGACACGATTACACGTATAAATTGCTTCCTTATTTCGATGTTATATTCAGCATGATTACACGTATTACATACTTTTCGTCTCTTTTATTTTTGTAAACGTGTATGATAATTGTAACGAAATTATTTTATAGTAATCAACACGCCCTCGTCAAAAGCAATTTGGAGATGTCCCGACATTAAAAAATTGTAATAATACCTTGAAATTTGTTGAAAAAAATAAATTCCATAGACGAATAGAAAATAATATGTAAACATCGGACGGTCACCATACACGTAAATCAGAAAATTTGATATCCTTTTTTCATTTCTGTGCTTGCAGAGACATGGCCACCAGTAATGTCTGCCATTCGTCTATAGGGCAGACATTCCGAAGGAGGAAGGAGTCTACGCTCCACTACTGCTACGCCCAAGGGGACTACCAAGCCCATCATAGAGAAAACCATTGCCATGAAGAAGGTCAAGGTCCCTTCTCTGTTCACCAAGCTCAAGAGGACACCTTCCTTAACCGTGGCAATTGCTTTTGCTGGGACTGTCGAGCCCGTCACTGGGAAGCCCACTCGAGTGATACCGGGACCGTCCAAGGACGACGAAGGCATAGGAAATGAAACTATATAATAACAAAGGTGGCCTTTAGCAGAATATCAATACAACCAAAATTTTAATCCACCAATATTCAAACTCCACAATGGTCTTATAAATCAATAATGGCATACTTTCTTCCCTGTATTTGTGGAAGAGTAGATGACACGAGTACAAGTTTAAGCATGCCATCTTGACACGCTCTCGATGCATAATAAGAATGACTAATGGAACTAATAAAACATAATCCTATTCAGGATAAAGAAATGATTACCATTCAAGCAGTTGTGGACCAGGTAGAGTTTATCTACATATGAATTATAGCATAACACATTCTTTTTTACCCCTTCTAAGCAGGTTTAGAAACAAAAGGCAGGCAAAAACTGAAGGCCTTACCTTTAAGAAGTCTCTACAAGTTCATAAGGCTTTTCCAAGGAAAATTCTAACATTCAACTGCCATTTGTCGGCACCTACAACCTCAACAAGCTGATCATTCTAACACATTGTCTGCACCTTGCACTAATGAATAGACTTAGCATATGTGATTGCCTCGCAGCTCGTGACTGCAGGTAAGGAAATATAACATGTAAACGCTACAGGCGAGAGACGGAGACACAATTATTTTCCAGATGCAGTTTCACCGCCTGCATATAGACACGAAGTCGACTAAAATTCGACATGCAGGAACTTCCGTCATATGACCTTTTGATCTAAGTGGAGCAAGCTTGTGTAGCATTCAGCAAGAAACCCTTGCTGCGTTCATGCAATACGTTGTCATAGCTACTATAGTATTGGCATGTGTGGCACAACAGAAACATGAGAGTGCACGAGGAGAAGAAGATGACGGCCATAGAGATCTTCATTAGGTTGGATCAGAAAGATGTAATCGAAGTATTGACGACGTGCATGAAAGTCTAGTATCCCGCTGTTGGATGTAATGATTTGCGATGATTAAGACATGTCTCTGTGCTGAAAGGGTGCATGACACTTGTATAGTTTTTTGGCAATTAACAAAATTCCAACTTCTCCCAAAAAAAAAAATAATAACAGGTATTTTTATCTGCAGAACAAAATTTCAATACACCACCTTTCAAACTCCACAACGGGCTTATGAATCAACAAATGGCATACTTCTTTCCCTGTATTTGTGGAAGAAAAGCTGATAAGAGTACTACTTTAAGCATGCTAACTTACACTCTCTTGATGGATAATAACCAATGGAACTAATAAAACATAAACCAATTCAGGATAAGGAAATTACCGTTCAAGCAGTTGTGGACGAGGTAACAGAAAGGCAGGCAAAAACTGTAGGCCTAACCTTGATGTCTCAATAAGCTGATAAAGCTTTCCCAAGAAAAATTCTAACATTCAACTGCCATTATCGGCACCTACAACCTCAACAAGCTGACAATTGGCCATGCAACGACCTTTTCCCTGAGGCTTTCGATAAAAATACATGAAACACTCACTACCAGCTGCAGAAATTGATGCCTGTTTGATATCAGAGTCTTTCATGATACAGTTCTGTTCTAGTCTCTCTTATTTTTGGGGCATCGTTGGCAAGACCACAAGAGAGAGTTGTGGAACACCAATTGGGAGCAGTGGCAATGGGTGACCGTGTTCTTCAAGACGAGACCTGGGACAACTGCCAAGCAGAAGTGGGTGCAATCAGCACAGACAGGAGGGAGTGTGTGATGACATTCTGTCTCCTGACCTTCCTGCGCTCGCTTCCTTTCTCATCCACTTCATCTATTTCCTTGGCCTCGCATTCTTTCGTGCCTTCTTTAGAGGTCTTTTCAGTGGCATTGGAAGGCACTGTCTTGTGGGACGGGTCTTCTGGTAAGCCATTGCCAGTTCCATCTTTTAGCAGCTCTTCCAACTGTTGTAGAGAGTATAGCAAACAGTTTTACCAATGAGTCAACGATGGGATGTGATATGCAATTGATTATGCATGGTATAAAAGTTTCAATTACAATGACTAATAATCTCAGTACGTCCAAATTTTACGGTTTTTCTGAATATCACATTTTCTTGAATAGACACGGAATTTAAGAAGGATTTATGAATTTGATTAGCCATCAATATATACCCAAAACTTTGGCGAATAGTTCCTAGAAGAGTCCACGTTGAGACCCTGGAATATCAATTATGATGCATGAATGGATACACTCTAGGGGGGAAAACTATGGAAGAAGCTTAGTGTAGCAGTGCACACCACGGATCTTTTTGGCACAGGGAAGATTTAATTTCCTTCAATATGACAGACCAAACTTGGTGTAACAACAAAAAATAACACAAGTAACGCAAAACTTCCAACCAAAAATGGGACCCAACAAAATCTCTAAACTCAACCTAAGAAAACAATAAATCTTCTAATCTTTCGCTAATCAGCAGGTAAATCACTAGACAGGAGATACCCCAAAGAAAAAATGGATACCTGCAAGTGAGAGAGGAGCTGGCGCTGCTCCTGAGTGAAACCTCTGCTGTCCTCCTTATCATCAATGAGTTTCTGGAGCGCAAATTTGACCTCATCTACTCTATTACCACCACAAGAATTCTCAGTGTTGTTCATATCTACGCCAACGCCAACGGAGGTTCTCATCTCTTC
Source organism: Posidonia australis (assembly GCA_024699735.1). NCBI lineage: Eukaryota > Viridiplantae > Streptophyta > Magnoliopsida > Alismatales > Posidoniaceae > Posidonia > Posidonia australis. The sequence goes on along the minus strand of JAMKQA010007601.1, from coordinate 12,209 downwards.
CCCTGCCTCTTTCCACACAAATCATTGGATGATGAAAAATAGGAAATCTGTGTATTAATTATACAGAAAGGTTAAGAAAGTGTCAGGTGTCAAGAGGAATGAAGGTTGGGGTCGCTTCTTTCTCTCGTCTCCACTGATCTCTCGTACCAATTGACGCGATTACGTTAAAACGGACTTGAATGCGTAATTTAGTTAGCGTTTGGTAACGCTGCAACTTAACAAAAATAAACGTTTATGGAAGAAAAGGTTGAACCAAATAAAAAAAAATGTCAAACGTTTTTCTAATATGTAAAACTTATAAGAAACGTTAAAAATAAAAAGCAGATAACTTTTTTAAAAAATATTGAGATCTTTTTCCATTTATTTTCTGGATTGTTTTCATTTAATGAATAATATTTCCAAAAAAACCGTTAACTATTCACAATTTTTACCATTAATACAAAACAAACCTTATTTTCCTTTAAACCCTATGACACCCATCTATTGGAGAAGACAGTTCTTCCTTGTGGGAAAGTGAATGTAGACAGAGAATAAGGAAGAAGAAGAACTCGTAAGTAATGCCCTCAACTGATGATCTCACAGGCCATCACCCATTGTTATTTATAGAATAGTACATGGAAGATGATTGGCGTAGAAAGTCAATCCAGGATGTTCTACATCAAGCCAAATTACAGTAGTACCCTATGAGTATATTACAGTATTAACCATCGTATTAACCTTTATCACTCCCTTGCAAGTTGTAATGGAGAACTTCGGAGTTGAAGCTTGGACTGGAGAAAGTGGAAACGATTTGTTAGTAAAGACTTAGTAAAGATATCAACATACTGTAAGTCTGCTGGGACATAGTTGGCTTTAACAACACGCTAGAGAAATAGCTCCCGAATAAAATGGAGATCAATGTCGATGTGTTGGGTACGAACATTAACAATGGGCTTGTGTACAAGTGAGAGAGCAGATTGTTATCACAAAGGAGCAACGGAGGAGACACTAATCGAACGTCGAGCTCCCACAACAAATAACAAAAGGCAACAGATATTTGCAATGGTGGAAGCCATGGCCCGATATTCTGATTCGGCACTTGAACGAGAAACTGTGGTTTGCTTCTTGGCAGTCCAAGAGATAAGATTGGAGCTGAGGAAAATACGGTTGCCGATGACGAAGCGACGAGTATCTGGATCGACAGCCCAATCAGCATCAGAAAAAGCAATCAATGTGGATGTGATAGAGGGGTTGAAATGAAGACCAACTGATATAGTGCCTTTAATATACCAGAAGATTCTTTTAACGGCTTGTAAATGTGTTGTTCGAGGTTGAGAAACAAATTGAGAGACAGAGTTCACAGCAAAAGATATGTCCGATGGTGTGAATGTAAGATATTAGAGACCACAGACCATGCTTCTGTATAAAGTGGGATCTAATAAAGGGTCCCCATCATGTATACGCAGGTAGGTACTAGTAGCTAGAGGTGTAGCACAGGAAGCACAAGCTTGCATTCCAAAGTGCTGAAGAAGGTCGAATGCATAACGTGATTGAGAGAGGTACATACAAGAAACAGAAGAAGTGATATGCATGCATCCCAAGAAAAAAAAGTAACAGGCCCAAGATCTCTGCATTCAAAAGTGGTACACAAGCTTTGAATGAACAAGGAAACCTGCTAATCATCTGGTCCCGTGATAACAAGATCATCCACATAAAGAAGGAGATAGATAGGAGATGGTGACGTCCGGATAAATAAAGATGGGTCTGATGTCTGATCTGCTATTGAAGAAACCTTGATCAAGAAAATATGACTGTAATCGGAGATACCAAGCACGAGGAGACTGTTTGAGTCCATAAAGAGCCTTGTGTAGTACAAGACACACGTGATTAGGAAAATCTGGATGAGCAAAGCCTGGAGGTTACTTTACATAAACCATTTCTTCTAGAAATCCAATTGAGGAAGGCATTCCAGACGTCAAGTTGATGCAAGACCCACTTTCTAGAAACAACAAGAGAGAACATCACTCTTATAGTAGAATGGTGGACCACAGTACTATTAGTCTGTTCATAGTCGAGTCCCTCTTGTTGGCGATAGCCCTATGCCACCAGTCGGGCTTTAAAACGTTCAATAGAACCATCGGCCTTGTGTTTTATTTTATAAACCCACTTAGTGCCAACAACAGGATGTGAAGGAGGAGGAACCAACGACCATGTGGCATTTTTGATGAGGGCGTGAAATTCTTCTTGCATGGCCAATTGCCACTGAGGATGGGTAGCAGCCTTACTATAAGAAAGTGGTTCAGAAATATTGGAAGACGATGGGAGAGAAACATAGGCACTGGAGATGGGTTGAGCGACATGATATAACTCAGAGAGGCGACAAGTTCTACGAGGTTCGTTTGAGGAATTAGGACTGAAATGAACAGAGGAAATATGTGGGTTTGCAGAAGAAGAAATAGGGTTGGAAGGCAAGCTGAAGGTAGACTATGACGATGTCGAAGGTGGTGGGCCAATGGGACAAAGCTGAGAAGGAATCTTGTCAGAAAACGGTTGAGCAATGGGGTCCATTCCAGGAAAGGAGGAGAAATGATTTGCCTGAAGGCTTATTAGGTGGAAGAAAAGGCTGAATTTTCTGTTGTTGGAAAAGATCATCCCCAGAGATAGACGGAAGCCGTTGTGGAAAGAAACGTGGAGAAACAGTAGCATCTGTCGAAGAAGCAAACGGAATCCCAGGAAAAAGGTGCATAACAGCGATAGCCATGTCGACTAGGATCTTAACCAATAAAGATGCATGATACAGATCTGGCAGCGAACTTACTTTGGAAAAAGGTGTGTTGAGAGGAAAACACCGACACCCAAAAGAACAAAGAGTGTTATAAGTGGGGGTGGAACCATACAACATTTCATAAGGGGAGTAATTTTGAAATACGATTGAAGGAAGACGATTGATGAGTAAAACCGCCGTTGAGAAAGCGTCATACCAGAACTCTTTTAACAACAAGGACTAATGAAGAAGACATCGACTAACATCAGCATTACGGCGATGCTTACGTTCAACAATGTCATTCCGTTCCAATGTATAGGGACAAGTGAAACGGTGGAGAATTCCATGATGTTGAAGTCTGGTATGAAAGATATTACTGATGAATTCACCCACTCCGTCTGTTTGTAAATGTAAACACTTCGATTTTGAAGTCACTTGGTAGCACGTTCCTCTAGATGATGTTCTGGTTGCGACTACCAAAACTCTAACCCATTCAAGCCCATATTAGTCCGTTCTGACCCAATTAAAATTAAAATCAAACAAAGTACATTTTCAATCCATTTAAAATCCAATTAATAAAACAAGAAAACCTAATACAAGTTGAAACCAAGTTTAAATCCACTAAAAATCTAATTAATGAAATAAAACCCTAATTCAAATCAAAGTCATATAAAATCCACCTAAAATCCAATTAATCAAACAAAAACCTTAATTAAACCCAAAACCCAAATTAAAACAATCAAAACCCTAATTGATCCCAAAGTTCTAATTAAAATAACCAAAAACCCTAATTAAAATCCATAAATCCTAATTAAAACACAAAAACCTAATTAAAAGTCAAAATTAACTAAAATCCATTTAATCAAGTGAAAATCCTAATTAAACTCTAAGTCCCAAAATTCAAAATCAAATTTAAGTCACAAAACCATAATTAAGAACTTAAAATCAAAAATCCTAAAATCCATAAAAATCCCAAAACAAAAATAAAATAAAAACCAAAAATAACTAAAACCTAATTTAAAACAAATTAATTAAACCTTAATCACAAATTTAATTAAAATCATAAAACATAAATAAAAAGCCTAAGTTAAAATTCAAAATCCTAATTTAAAAGCTTAAAATTAAAAACCCTAAAATCCATGAAAATCAGTGAAATAAAACAAAACAAAAAAAACCTGAAATAATTAAAACCCTAAATCAAAACCTAAATAAAATACTTAATTAAATCAAGTGAAAATCATTTAAATCAAAACCTAAGTAAAGTCCTTAATTAAATCAAGTGAAAACTAGTGAAATCTGAATTTAATCTAATCAAATCCAAAATTTAAACCAACCAAATCAAAATTGGAAATTAAATCAAATAAATCCAAAACCAAAAATCAAGAGAAAACCATTTAATCCATTTAAAACCAAGACAAATCATTTAATTAAATTTAAATCATCAAATAAAACCTTAATCAACTTAAAATATTAAAACACAATTAATCAATCCAAATCCCCAAATCAAATCAAATTCATCAAATTAATCTTAATTTTAAAATACAAAACAAAAGAAAAAAAAGAAAAACAAAAGAAGCCGAACCCTAAGCCCATTTCGTAAGCCCAACAAGCCCAATCAAATCTTAAACCAGAAAACTTTATAAACTCAAAAATAATTCCGACGAGCCTTCACCATTGGTGACCCCCGTTTTTTCCGGCGACATCTCCGACGCCATTTCCGGCAGATCTCGCAATCACCAGCGCGTGATCCTTCATCCGCACGATCTCCGAGCCTTCCTCTTCCGTGGGTACCCTTGATCCTACGGTGGGGAGCCCTTGCGAGGGAGATCGACGGCGTGTAGGAGCTCTACCGGAGTTCAAAAGGGGCTCACCGTCGACAACCCGAACCCATCGCGAATCCTCTCCCATCCAGCGCGCAAGCCCTCTTCCTCTCGAATCCTAGAGCAATAGCGACTCTTCCCTGACCTTCTGAGGCCACCAGATCCCTTTTTGCATCCATAGTCCCCAACCAGAGCTTCCGCCGTCGACGCTTCCAGCTGCCGTCGTCGATTCCTTACGTCGGAGAAGACAGTCCGCGTCAGGTAACCTCCTTCCTCTTCCCTTTTCCTTTGCAGTAGGTCTGTAGAAAGTGCTAGTGTTCCCTCGTTTAGGCCACGACAGGGGGCTTCCCCCTTTCTTTGCCCGCCGTTGCCTTGTCGTTGGTGGTGGGTTCACCCCACCGGCGAGGTTTCGGGCCACTTGGCCTCCGACTAGGCCCCCCAGGGCCCTTTCCTTCTTTTCCTCTCTTCTCCTCCCCTTCCTCTCCTCTCCTCCAATCCCTTCTTCTCTCCCCCATCTCTCTGGTCCCCACTCCGCACCGGAGAGCCTTCGCCGTCGACGCCAACCCAACTGCCCCATCAATCGCCGTTGAGAGGTGTAGGGGATCGCTGGGCTTCCTCGCGACACGTCGTCGATCCAGAGATCTCCGCCGCACCTCCACGAAGCCATCTGCGCCGCTCCCTCGCCGTCTGGACCACTGGAGTCCTCCGACGATCCACCACAGCCGTTGTCGCCGACGCCAAGATGGGAGGAGCACCTCCGACCTCCTCGAGTCTCACCAACGCTCCCCTCCGCCTCACCATGATTCCTTGGTGCTTCCCCAACCCTTGCCGTGCCGCTCCAGCTACCGAGCCACTGCCAGTCGCCTCGCCGTCGCCTTCCCCGGTGACGACAAAGACCCCTGCCGGAGCACGAGGTGGGGGGAGAGGCTCAGGCCTCCCCAACCTCGCCCCACCTCCCGGGGACTGTCGCCGAGGCCCCCCGGAGCGTCCTCAGTCGCCATTCATCCTCCTCCGTCGCTGGATCGTCGCTGGTGCATCGCCGGAGGGAGAGCGCTGGTGATCCTCCAGCGATCTTCGAAGGAGTCTGTTTTGGGCTCAGGCCCTTTAGTTTTAGGTATTGTTGTTAGGTCCTTAGGATGTTGCGTTTTGGTCCTTTTTCTATTTGTTTTAGGTCCTGATCTTTACAGTTTAGCCCCTGTAGTTGTTAAAAATGCTTTTAGTTCTTTGTTTTCTCTGTGAATTTTACACATGCCCCCCTGAATGTTCCTTTTTTAATTCTTGACATTTTCATGCATGTTTGTATCACATCTGGATCCCTGAAGCCATGATTTCCTTACATTTATGTCCTATATTTTATATATTAACCCTTGTTATTTCAAATATTCTTTTATTGTTTTATTATCCTTGTGAAAATTGCATATTTCTTCCCTTGTTACTTTTAATTTTTATTTTAACCCTGTCATTCGTATTTTATCACATTCAAGCCCCTGTATACATATTTTATTTACAATTAAGTCCAGAGTATTTACATTTAAACCCCTAGAAGCATTTTAAAATGAGCATTCCCTGTTAAATTGCATTCTGAATCCTTAAGCTTTTAAAAAAAAAAGTAGTCTGATCATCTTTAAAATTCAACATTTATCACATTTAGGTCCAGACCTTTTACATTAAACCCCCAGGAAATTAAAAATGAGTTTCTGCTTGTGAATTTTGCATTTTAACCCTGAGATTTTGCATAATTACATTGATCTTTATGGAATCCTTTTCTTATCACACTCAGGCCCTTGAAATTTTGCACACAAATCTCTGACTCTATAATAAACAATTTCTGAGCAGACAATTTGCATATAGGCATTTAGATTAATTTTAAATCCATCCTTTAGAGTTTTGAAACGATTTCTTGCATATTTTTGTTATTTTCACTTATTGCATTTCTTTTTCTTATAATCATAGATCCCACTTGAAAATCATGTTTTCACTGTGAATTGACATTTAGTTTCGTGTTTTGACCCATTTAGCACTTATGTGTGAATTTTGCCCTTCAGAGCCTGAGTTTTCAAGAAACTACCAAAGTTCAATTTTCACACCTTTAGTGCCACATTCACATTTGATCCATCATTTGCATGCTGGAATAGAAGTCATGAATGTAGTTTCCATCTAGATTCTCATTCTTTTTGTGAATTTTGCGTTTTAGTCCCCCATGTTTGTCTTTTATTGTGTTTGCATCATTTTGTTGATTTTCCCCTCCATGTTTTCTTGCAAGCAACATCCTATAGACATTTGACACACATTTTGACATAATTTAGACCATGCATCACTCCCATGCAAGCAGTTATCTGGCCATGGAAATGACCAAATTGCCCCCTGTACCTTCAATTCATGGCATACATATTAGCATGATTAGAGCAGGATCCAGGTTTAGCAAACATCCATCTAGCCTTTAGCAAGCAATCTAGACTAGAAAGACTGAGTTTCTCGGGCGTACGAGGGTGCCTAACACCTTCCTTGTGCGTAATAGGAATCCTTACCCATCCTCTGGTTAGTAGACATCTAGCCTTCACATCTGCATCTTGGGCATTCATCTTTTTGTGGTTTTCCTTATCTTTCTCTTAAAAGACTAGGTGGCGACTCCTCATTTCTTTTTCTTATAACTTTCCTTGCGCCTTAGCCATCTTGACATGGTTGTGATTCCTTCCCTCTGGCACGACTCCGCGCCAGACCCCTGGGTCGGCATGGTCACAACAAAGATTTGACAGTACAAGAAAATTGATTCCCAACTTGCTTGATAAAATTGAAAAAGATAACAGATACATCTGTCTTTTTATATAAAGGAAACCACCAAGTGAAACAAGTACAATCATCAACCAGAGATAAATAGAAACGATAGCCATCACAAGACACTGTTGAAGCAGATCTCCAAACATCAAGAAACAGCAAGTCAAAGGGACGAGAAGAGATGTTATCTCGTCGAGTGAAGGGCAACTTGGTCGCCTTGCCAAGGGAGTAGATATGACATTTGTTGTTCTTTAAAGAAGACAGTGAATGAGTAGATATAGCAACTTTGGAAATGAGATATCTGAGAACAGGAAAAGAAGGGTGTCTAAGGCAAGCATGCCATGTAGACGCAAAGAGGCGAGCACCATAGAGAGCAAAGTAAAGAGCTTGACATGTAGTCGGAGAGATGCCCGTGACTTTGTAAACGCCATTGGAGCTACGGCCACTCAGTTGGCTTACTCCGGTTCTCTTGTCCTTAATAACAAAACCATCATTATCCATAATGAAGCAACAACTATTATCCTTAGCAAATTTTTGAATAGATAGAAGATTCTTAGCCAAGGAGGGGACATATGGAACATTATAGAGAGGACATGAAGCAACAGAAGTATGAAGAATGGAATGACCACCGTGGGATATAGATAGTTGCTGGCCATCACCAACAAGAACCGTGTGAGTACCTGAATAAGGTTGGACTTTGGAAAGCAAGGATAGAGAAGGCGTCATGTGCTGAGATGCGCTGGAATCCAAATACAAGGTATTATTGGAGTCTTGTATGGAAGCATTATCAAAAGGATCAGCTAAGGAATTAGCAGTGAAGGCATAGTTACTCCTTTCAGCACTAAAATGAGTTGTATGGCCAAGCTTGTTACAGATTTGACATGCAACAGTGGTATTCAAAGAAGAGGATGTTGGAAGAAGCAGTGGTCGAGTGGACGGAGATGGAGGATAATACTGGCTAGGAGAAGGGTAGTCGAGGAAGTACACTCCCTGAAGATAATGAGGAACCCAACCTCGTCCTCATCCACGACTGTTACGTCCATGTCCACGACTATTAGAATGCCCACCAGATTGATTATTGGAATGGTTAGCCATGAAAGCAACGTCGAACGCTAGAGTGAGCTACTCTGTATATTATCCTCCTTGAAAAGTAAGTCATAAAGATCATCAAAAAAAAGTGAGGTGTGAAACTGAGATAAATTCTTATACTCATGTCCCAATCCTCGGACAACATAATCAGCAAGTTTAGAATCTGATATAGCAACGACAGCAGAGGCTAAAGAATCGACATGAGTTTTGGCCTGAATGAGATAATCAAACATAGATGTAGTAGATGTTTTCTTAAGATTGTGTAGATTATCTCTTAGAGTGTTAACATGTATTTTGGATACTGGCAAGAGACGCCGTTCAAGAAGCTACCATGCTTCCATGGCTGTAGCACAAGGTAACAAGGCGGTCTAAGCGGACGTGTTAACAGTAGCTTTTATCCAACTTAAGACGAGTTGGTCAGCCTTCTTCCAAGTAGTATATGCTGGATTAACCTAACCGTCTCCAAGAGTAGAAGGAGGAGAAGGATCGAAAATAATGAAAGACAGGTCATGAATGTTGAGAACGGTTTGAAATTGGTTCATCCAGCATAAGTAAGAAGAGTGATCTATAGGTGTGTGAAAGTGATGACTTATATTGAAAGAGGTGGGAAGAGAAGTGGGTAGAGTGGTGTTAGATGGAAAAGCAACCGAGGAAGTTGTATCCTTCATGAAGAAAAAGAAAGAAGGATCGAGATTAGGCTGATACCATGTGAGAAAGTGAATGCAAAGAGAGAATGAGGAAGAAGAAAAAGAACTCGTACGTTATGCCCTCAACTGATGATCCCACAAGCCATCACCCATTGCTATTTATAGAATAGTACATGGAAGATGATTGGCGTAAAAAGCCAATCTAGAATGTTCTACATCAAGCCAAATTACACTAGTATCCTAGAAGTATATTACAGTATTAACCACCATATTATCCTTTATCATTCCTTACGAAGCTTGAAGCTACAAAGCTTCTTGATGGAGGTGTAATCGATAGAGGTGTCTGTGGTGGTGTTCATCAGAAGTTGTAGGTGGAGGAGCACGTCAACAAAGATAGGTCGACCTTTCTCTCGATTTGTTTTTTTCTATCTGATTTGTAGTTTGTGATTATTTCAGTTAAGTTCGTACTTTGGTTTTGGTTCCTATTGGATCTCAATAGGTAGTGGAACCCATCTTTGTTTTGGTGTTTTTATTTTGGTTCTTTGTTTTCATAGTTTGTAACTTATCAGTCCCCTTGTTCGTGTTTTTGTTTCAGAATCCATTAGATCTATTTCTGGGTGAGGAGGGGAGATGACTGCTGCTACTACTGTAGCTCTGGGTTTTTTTTGTTTCGTTTCTCATGAAAACAATAACCAACAAGGTCATTTTATTGTGCGTAAGTTATTTGGGTTTCTTGTAAATCACAATAGCACATGATGTATAATATAAGATCCAGAGCTTAAGGCAAATGGGATATTTAAAGTTTTAATCATGATGACATTCAAGGAGGGAATAAATTGCAGAAGAAGACACAATGTACATAATAAATTTGCTTCCTGCTTCTTTTGGTTTTGCCTATTGTCCAAGCTAAGTTTGGGAAATTGGGGGTAAATTTTGATTCTTCTAGGTTATGAGTTTTGTTATTTTATGGGACTTGATTTGCTGTGCTTAGCGCATGGGTATAAAATGTTGTTGAAAATAGTATTGAGCTCTTGTAGTCCTCTCTAAGGACATTTACCTAAATTTATAGCAATGTAAGAATGATTCTTTATAGTTAACAGTTTTATTTTGGTGCACTTTGTACAAGTAACAAGTAAGCATGTGAAAATTTTGAATTACACTTTAGTTGATGAAAAAACAATACTTTTATTCTTACACTTTTCTTTTTCTTTCATTGCACTTTATAAAAATTTTGAATATTAATCTCTTGTCCTTTGAACAAAGACGTCTTAGAGTAGGAAAATTCAAGAATGATCATGTATTACAACACGTAAATTAACTTGATATCTTGTTCAAAGGATGTGCAACTACAGAGAAGTATTGTTGGACGGCGATTGGGGCTCTGGCGAGGTGGAGTAAATGGAAAACCAAGGTATGTATTGTTTGATGATCATTTTCCTATGATTTCCATATCTATTTATAGTAGAGCCTGTATGCCTCCACCTTCCTCTGCCCCCACAAGGGCTCCTTTCTCATTTACGTTGGCCATTAACGTCGGCAATAAACACCATTAAAACAGGGAAGAAATGGTCGACTGTTTCCTCCTTTTATCTGTAACAGTGGTCTTCATTGACCGCCAGCTCACATCTCCCACTTGGTGATGAAGACCATGCACAAATTCCATGTAAAGTGATGTTAACCTTAATCTTCCACTTCCACTATTCGTGAAGTGTATAATTTTAATTTTCCACTCCCACTATTTGTAACCAATGCCGGCGAGAATGGCGAAATATGCGAAAGTTGGCAAAGTCAAGGCAAAAATAAAAAATATGCAAATGCAGGAGTCGCCACCTAATCTATTAAAATGGAAGACGAGGAAAACCATATAAAACATGCAAATCATGCAATGGAAAAGCAGGTCATAAACCAAAAAATTGGGTTAGGATCCCTATTACGCACGAGTAAGGTATTAGACACCCTCGTGCGCCCGATAAATCGATCATCTATTGGTTTCTCATTTGCGTATAAAATGTCGATTTTTCAACCTTTTATGTACGCCTGAGGGCAATATGCCATGCCATGCTTATGTGTGTGGTGTCTAAAATATGGGTGCATGATGTGTAGGGATGTGTCCTAACGCTCAGAAGTATCACTCGTATGTCAGGTCAAGTGTTGATGCAAGAATATTGCATAATAAGATCAAAGATCTAATAATCTCGAGTGATTTTTCATCCTTGCCTTGTTATATGCCAAATGCAATCTAAAATGCATGGAATGGTTGAAAATAGAGTTGTACCTTCCTAATACATAAAGAGAGGAAACCAAGAAAAACCCAGAAGCAAATCGAGTCGGGAAAAGCATGCTAAAGCCATATAAAAATCTGCTGTGTGCTACTGAAAACAGGCCAGTGTGCCTGTTTGGTGTGCCAGACTGGAGCTCCAGTCTGGTGCGCCACTTATGTGCCCCTAAGTGGGCCAGAAAGATGTGCTGAGGGAAAATGAAAAAGTACGCAATGCCAAATCACAAAAGAATGCATTCTCTAGTGTAAAATCCTTCTGTAAAACTTGGTAAATATGCTAATGCAATGATTTGTGAGTCTTGTACTCAAGGGCTGGTAGCCTCACACAAGATCCTACTGTAACCATGCCGACGGGGGTGGCCACAAATAGGTGATATGTGTGTCCAAAAGCGGCAGAGCCACGGCAAAAAGAAAAGGGAAAAAATGCAAGAGTCGCCACCTAGTCTATTATGGAAGACGAGGAAAACCAAAAAGACATGAAAAATCATGCAAACAAAATAAAAAGGGGGCTGCGTGAACCAGAAATGCGGGTAAGGATCCCTGTTACGTACGAGAAAGGTGTTAGGCACCCTCGTACGCCCGATGAATCGGTCTTCTAATGATTTCTCTTTTGCAAATGAAATGTTGGCTTTTCAGCCTTTTGCTGTACGCCCGAGGGCGATATGCCATGCCATGCAAATGCTTGTGGTGTCTAAGGAATAGGTACATGATGTGTAGGGATGTGTCCTAATGCTCAGAAATATCGCTCGTGTGCCGGGCCAAGAGTTGATGCAAGAATATTGCATAATAAGATCAGAGATCTAATATCTTGAGCGATTTATCATCCTTGCTTTCTATATGACTAAATGCAAGCTAAA
>JAMKQA010007600.1:0-50831 GCA_024699735.1 Posidonia australis | reverse complement strand
CCCGGCCCGGCCCGAGCCCGGGCGGGCTGCACGTTTCGCGGGCCGGGCCGGCCCAGCCCGGCCCGTTTTCCATGTCTAAGCGTGGAGATGCACACTCAAACTAGTTTATCTCTCAGATGCTTGTAGGTTGTTTGCCCAAGGTCATTGCACCGTTCGACCTTCATGCTACTTGTCCTTGCCTCTTCTGCTTCAATCCAAGCCTAGCATCCGAGTGTCTTTAAGCGATTGGTTCAAGGCTATCAAGCTCGAACAAGGCGAGGCAAAATATCCTACATTAGTTTAATAAGTTCAATGAATATGTTCTCAATCAAGGTTTCCTTTGTAGAAGAGTTGGTCCATTTTTATTTATTTTCAAGGAAGTGATCTTTTGATATTACTACTATATGTCGATGACATTGTGATTACAAACAATAATACCAAGCTTTTGAACTCTTTTATTGAATTACATGGTGAAAGATTTTCCATGAGAGTTATGGGAAATTTGCACTATTTTCGGGGCATAGAAGTTCATGAAGTATATGAAGGATTGCTATTGATACAATCCAAATATGCTCATGATCTTTTGACAAGAGTAAATATGATTGATTGTAGACCAACTATCACTCCAATTGATCTCAAGAAAACTACAACTATAGAGAGTCCTGTATATGGGGTCCATTATTTTTAAGGTTTAGGATTTAAGAGCATGGTAAGTACCTTATAATATCTCACAATTACAAGATTTGATCTTGCTTATGCTATAAACCTAGTTTGCCAATATATCTCAGATCCAACTATTATTCATTATCAGATAGTGAAGAGAATTCTATGATATATTAGGATCCTTGCATTTGGATATTAAAATTTTGAAAGATAATAAGCTTCAACTATATGAATTCTTTGATTCTGATTGAGCTTGATGTGTTGATACTAGAAGGTCAACTACGATCTTCAACTACTTCAAAATTATATTGCTTTCATCTTTTGTGATAATCTTAGTGCATTACATATGAATATAAACTTAATTTTCATAAGAAAACGAAGCATGTAGAACTAGACTATCACTTTGTGCATGAAAAGGTGACTCATGCTCATGCAATCACCAAGTATATTCCAACAAGAGTCTAGGTTGCATACACTTTTACAAAGCCTTTGTGCAAGATGCTATTTGATAGTTTCAAAGACAAACTTGGCATGAACTTCCACTCCCAAACAAGTTTGAGGGAGATTATTACGACACATTACATAATGATTTGTATGTAATTAAGTATAATCACAACAAAATTGATTGAATTAGTTAGAGTTGTTTTAGTATTTGTAACAAACACTTATGCAACCATACAAATGATATAATCTCAAATCTTTCTCGTTATCTGAGAAAGTTGCATATTCTAACTCAATTTCTTCAAAGTTCATACATACTCAATTTCTTCTGGTCAAGACAGCAAAGAAAACCCAACATTCAAATGTAAAATCCAAGTACAGCAAATATTGATTGAATACTCGTAAGAGAACCACCATCTATGCTTCTCAGAAAAATTGATGAACAAGAGAAGTCTACAAAAGACCAGGTAAGAATAGCAAATATTAAATAAAAGGTAACAAACTAAGAGAAGATGCTCATGTCAGTTGATTAACAATAAAAACCTACATCTAGATCAAACTAGTTCTAATATCAGATTTTTTTCAGCCATACACAAACAAAAAGAAATGCTACACACCAAAAATAGTAGCAACCAGGGCAGTTGCATGAGAAGCCAGACAAAATAACTTCTACTAGGAAAAAGAAACTAAACATTAGTCATTAGATAATCATCACTCTTCCAGCAGATCGTCTTCTTCATAATCTTCATAGTCACCCTCATCAGCGGTGGCATCCTGATATTGCTGGTACTCAGAAACCAAATCATTCATGTTGCTTTCAGCTTCTGTGAACTCCATCTCATCCATTCCTTCACCAGTGTACCAGTGCAAGAAAGCCTTCCTTCGGAACATGGCAATGAACTGCTCACTGACACGATGGAACATTTCCTGGATGGATGTTGAGTTGCCAATAAAAGTAGACGCCATCTTCACACCAGTTGGAGGGATGTCGCATACTGTGGACTTCACATTGTTAGGAATCCATTCCACGAAGTAAGAAGAGTTCTTGTTCTGCACATTGATCATCTGCTCATCCACTTCCTTGGTGCTCATCTTTCCACGGAACAATGCTGATGCTGTTAGGTAGCGTCCATGGCGAGGGTCTGCAGCACACATCATGTTTTTGGCATCCCACATCTGCTGGGTAAGCTCAGGAACCGTAAGAGCACGATACTGCTGGGAGCCCCTTGATGTAAGAGGGGCAAATCCAACCATGAAGAAATGGAGACGAGGAAATGGGATAAGGTTGACAGCAAGCTTCCTAAGATCAGAGTTGAGCTGACCGGGGAATCGAAGACAGCATGTGACTCCACTCATTGTGGCAGATATGAGGTGGTTCAGATCACCAACTACAAACAACATCAATCAAACATAAGGGAACTATTTCACAAGGAAAAGATAGTAATGGTGAATACAAAATCTTGCATGAGATAATATGAAACCATACAACTGGGGGTGGTAAGTTTCAACGTTCGAAAGCATATGTCATAAAGGGCCTCATTGTCCAACACCATGCACTCATCAGCATTTTCCACCAACTGGTGAACAGAGAGAGTAGCATTATAAGGCTCAACAACAGTATCAGACACCTTTGGTGATGGGAATACAGAGAAAGTAAGCATCATTCGATCAGGGTATTCCTCCCTTATCTTCGAAATGAGAAGAGTGCCCATTCCAGAACCTGTGCCACCCCCCAAGGAATGGCAGACCTGGAAACCTGAAGATATAAATACCATGAAGAATAAGTGAAACGGGATAGCACAAGGTTGAAAGAACGATTTTAGAAGAACACATCCACAAAACTCAAAAATATCAAAGGAAGTCTGTCAAACGGAGAGAAATCAATACAAAGTCAAACAAACCAGAGAATATAGCATATTAAAGTATTTACAAAACCCAGAAGCAAGTTTACAGAACTCCAAGCATTACAATTATGTCCAGAGAAGATAGCATACCAAAGTAGTGGAAAATCCAGAGATACTTTTGCAGCTTGTTGCATTTTCCAATTGACAAATCAATATGCAAACCAAAGTGAAACAAGACTTTTGTGGAACAACAACAAGCACATAGCTTGTACTACCAAACCAATTAATTTCCACAAGATGGCTGAACAACAATTAGATTGTACCAATAATGAACAACATTTGACAAACCCGTGCCTGTAAAGGTGTTGGTGAGCGCCAACAAAATAACTTACAAGATCAGTTAGCCCTTAAATAATCTGACCGGAAGAAGTAATGCTTGGAAAACAATAATACGATTCCTCATAAACAAAAGCTTGAACAGATCGGTCAACGTATGACACATCATTGAGTTTAAGGTATCAAACAATTCTAAACGAATGTAAAGCATTTATTAGCATTAAGTAAATCATTGATTATCATGAGTTTAAACAATGTCGGAAATTATCTAAAAATCAGCAAAAACGTATATTGAGTAGACCGCAACACCTTCAAAAGAAGGACGTCCAGAAACTTCGGAAACTGCGTGCAAAAAACAGAAGCAGCAAAGACAGGAAAAATAAAACGAAGAAGAAGAATAAAAACAGAAGAGATTTGACCTTGGAGGCAGTCACAGTTCTCGGCCTCCTTCCTCACCACATCGAGCACCGAATCAATCAACTCGGCCCCCTCCGTATAATGCCCCTTGGCCCAGTTGTTCCCTGCCCCGGACTGCCCGAACACGAAGTTATCCGGCCGGAAGATCTGCCCATACGGCCCGGAGCGGACGCTGTCCATGGTCCCGGGCTCCAGATCCATGAGCACAGCGCGGGGAACGAACCTCTCGCAGCTCGCCTCGTTGTAGTAGACATTGACCCGCTCGAGCTGCAGGTCCGTGTCGCCCTGGTAGCGGCCGGTGGGGTCGATGCCGTGCTCAACGCAGACCACCTCCCAGAACTTGGCCCCTATCTGGTTGCCGCACTGGCCGCCCTGGATGTGCAGTATCTCGCGCATTTTCGCTGGTGTCGGAAGGTGGAGATTAGGGTTTTTCGAAAGTGGAGTGAGGAGTGTAAGAGAGAGAGAGATGAGGGAGGGTTTGCTGATTTTAAACTGGAGGCGACGGTTTCAAGGTGGGAGTCGTTCGGGTGTTAGTGTGAGTAACGGCGAGTGGGGGTATGCGGGGGAATTTTGAATTTTGAATTTTGAACGTGGAGGAGGTGTGCCGGATTGCGGTGGACTGGAGACATTGGACGCGTTGGTTTCACGAGAGCAGCAATTCTAGTGACCTTGATTGTGCTCTCGAACTCAACCGTTCTCACCAAAGTTTACGTTTGTATTTGGTAGAACCAAACTTCTGTGTAGCTTATCAAAGTATGGTTTGTCATCCATATGCTTTGATGGGACGTCCTCTGCGGAAGATGAGATGGCAAGAAATGATCAATGCATTATTACACTTCCTTCTCAAACAATGTGGCGCCTTCTCTACTCTAGTGTGTTGGATTTGTCTTTCCTTCTCTTGTACCTTCAGGTGAGATCTTATTTCTTCCATTGCCCAATTTTTCGTCGTTTAATTGGAATGTATGGATGTCGATCATCATTTGTGATTTCATTTTCTTGCATGTAGGGGTTTCAAGGTTGCTATTTCATTTTCTTGCAATTTATTGATCTCCGCTTTGCATTTGTGTGGCATTCTTCATGTATGATCGACCTTACATTTGAGGATTTTAGGGTTGACTTGTCGAGTGTACTACATTGAACAAGTCGTTTCCCGACTACCAAACAGACCAGACTCCTGAGACCCTCCACATGTTCACATCACATGGTTTTCTCTTTTCTCTGGACACTTCTCGAAGTTGCGCCATCGTCCTCCTTTACTATTTCGTTTCCAGAAGAGCTAATATCATCATTTCATTCACTTTATCTCTTTCACTTGAGGGCATTCACGATCAAAGAGTAAGCTCTTCATAGTCTTGATCTTACCATCATTTTGATCGATTCCCGTTATTAGGTCTGACTTTGTGATGCTACTATTTTTGAGCTAATCTGGTTGCATGTCTTGATTCCTTTGCATCTAGTGGCAATTGGGTAGTGGTTTATTTGGGTCTTTGGTAATTGGTGAAAACCATTTCCGTAGCTATTTATTGATCATAGAGTAATAAGCTCTTCTTCAAGGTTGGCCATTAGTTGGTTTAGGGTTTCTGCTTTCTACTTAATCTTGTTGTCTTAGATTTGAATTTGTGTTGTAATTTTGTATCAATAGTCTGGTTTTTGCTTCTTTAGTTTTTAATGTTGTCCATTCAGAGGTGGTATATTTTGCATTTGACCACTGATTTCAATTGAGTAGTTATAAGAAACTCCTGAGCTCCAATCGTTAGTTGTGGAGAAATAAGCTATTGATTGATGGCAAAGTAATAAGATCTTCTTCAACATGGATAATTAGTTGGTGTGGGGTTTCTTCATTGATTTTTATTAACTAGTTACAGGTTAGGTTCTTCAGCTCCACTTGTCAGCGGTGAAGTTTATTCTTTATAGTGGGTGCTCTTTTGTTGGAGATGTAGAGTATGATAAAGGATTAATCTCCTGATGCTTCCACTTTGCAAACCTATCTATAAATATGTGGGAATTCTTTCTTGTAATCTTGGCCAATGACTGTGGATGTTGGTGTCTTGTTGAACCGCATAAATTCTATGTCTTGTATGATTGTTATCCTAATCTTGAAGCATTGTAATTTGTAATTCCAAATTTACTTTTCCATTTTATATTTAGGTGAATGAATTGACTTATGCCAAATTCTATAACACCCTAAAATTCATTTACAAATGCAATTAATTAGAATTAATGAATTTTAAATATAAACGGGTGTTACTAGCATGTGGTCCTTATTTTGTGGGCTTTTTTAATGGTGGTTAGGCCTTGTTTGCTATTTTGGGTCGCTCGATTAACTAACCTCGCGGGTTAGTATCGTGAGCCAAGCTCGCGAGTCAATACAGTGGATAAACCTTGCAACCTAGTATCATGGATTTTCAAGCATTAACTCAGACATTAGCCAAGACACTTCTCCTGTTTGCCTGTGGTGGATTAGTTGTAGTTGTACGCTTGGTAGAGTGGTTGCGACAGCAGTGGAGTAGTTGGTCTTACGAGTGGAATGGTTGCACTTATGGAGTGGTTGATTGGAGGAGTTGTCAGGGCTTGCAATGCATGAGATTATAAATTGAGGACAAAACTTCCCTCGTAAGCCAAGCTAGCTACTATCTTCCTCCATAAGCCAAGAGCCCTCTCTTCTTCACAAAACTAACACTCCTCTTCTTCTTATTCTCCTTCTTTCTCGTTCTTCCTCTCCTTTCACCTTCCTCCTTCTTTCTTGAGACTTTAGATGAGAGAGAGAGAGAGAGGTGACAGAGAGTGTGGGAGAGAGAAAAGGGTGACCTTTGATAGGTTCCAGGACGTCGCTATGAGGTCATAAGGTGCGCCAGAGTTCGTGGAGTCGGCTCGTAGCACCTGTAGAGGTCGACAACGGTGGTGCACAGTGTGTTCTCTTTAGGTGTACACTCCACAACTCTGCTTTGTTTCCTATAAAATTTACATGATTTGCATTCCTTGTGTGATTTTGAGCATGATGGAAGTGATTTCATGATTTTTGGTTGAGTATGTGATTTTTAATGTCAAAAATTAAAAAACATTTGATACTATTCGTCAATGATGTTTTCTAGTAATTTATCGAGTTATATTGCATGGTCTTTGATAATTTTAGTACTGTTGAATTGCGTGTTCGATGTTCTACATTTTGGTATATTATTTGCCAAGTTTGACGTCTTGTAGAGGAAAACAAGAATTTGAGGAGGAATGGATGCCTGCAAAGCCCTATTTCTCTGAGCTCTAGGTTTCTAGGTGACTTGCTAAATTTATTTAATTGTAAATATACTTTTTAATGAATTTGATTATGTGTAGGTGTTACTAGTGCAAGACCATTTTGGTAATTCTATGGTTTGTGCTTAGGTTCCACTGTTGGGCATGTTCTGTACCTTGTCTTTTTATGGACACTATGCTTGTGCCACTATGCACGTGAGGATATGCAGGTGAAGACTGATTGTAGAGCCCTATGCTTGTGGTAGTTGGTGCCGAGGTGACGTGCAGCTATGTGTGCACGTTGAGTGACAGCGGTGCACACATGAAACTACCACCAGCCATGTGTATTTAGTAGAGGACGGGTCGTGTCTTTCCCACCACTCCTCCTCTTCCCCTTCCTGCACACATTTCCCTTCCTCCTTTTCCCTCTTCACTTTCCTTTCTTCCCTGCCCCTCATTCCTCTTTCTTCTTCTTCCCTTTTCCACCTAGTGCATAGAGAGTGTGAGAGAGAGAGAGAGAGAGAAGAGGTGGTGCGGTGGCATTTGGGCTAACCAGAGAACTCCAGACTTCTTCCTTGGTGTCAAGCGAGCTCGTAGGACGACTAAGGACGTGCAAAGGTAGGAGGATCACTGGTGGTGAGCATGGTTGGTCGGAGTTGGGTGGTGGGTGTGTTGGAGGTCGTCTTAGGTGCACATCCCACCTTTTCTCCTCAAATTGTGTAAAATGATTAGAAATGAGTAGAATTGCATGAATTTAATGCTTAGGAATGATTTCTAGAATTTATGAGAATTTATGTGCATTAATGGTAAATTTAATGTGTTGAATGTACTATACTCGTTTTTGAGCTTCCCAATTTTGTAATTTTATATCTTGAGCTATAATGCATGGATTTGAATTTTGTCTATGTGGTTTTGGAGCAGACTCATGTGCCTACGTCTCTTGTTTTATTCATGAATTGTCGATTTTTCCTAGTTGCCTTGCACTACCACTTGGGCAATTGAGCGAGCTAGGGCTTGGGCCATTTTTCAGAAAACGAGAAAATCGGTATGTCATTTTCCTGTTAGATTTGTCCCATTGGTCCTTGATTCGGTTAACCAAAATCGTTCGATCTGCCATTCTAGGCTCTTGGGTGTTGACTGCACACCCAGTTAGATCGACCGTTCTTCGGTCTACCGAATCAGGGATTTTCAGGCAACCGTTTTGAATTTCAGTTTGAAGTTTCTAGTGCCCTGAGCCTAGTTCAGTTGACCGACCCAATTTGGTATGTCGAATTAGGCCTGAGTACTATTTTAAAGGTGATTTTGGTAGTTTTGCCGGATTGGTTTGTATTGCTTATATTGAGACGAATTGTGAGCCGTCAGTGGTGATCTTATGTGGACACCTGATGCATCGGTTTTGTTGATTTTGGAAAGATATAAAATGGTTTTGGAAATGGATTTTAAAAGAGATAAAGTCTAGTTTGGAAAAGAGTTTTCCGTATTTTCTATGTGTAGGCCAAGATACTGTGGGCCATGCTGCTCGGACTAGGAAATGTGACGACATTTCCGAATGGTCAAATGCGTCCCATAGATTGAGGTTGGGGACCAAGAGATTGTAGGCAAGTATTTGTCGAGTCTTAGAGATATCTCCTTGACTGTTGTTGTAATATCTGGGCCCATAATAGGAAGACCATGTTTAGGATGCACAGTGGGGATGCGCGTTTGACATGCACGGGTCTCCCAGGCGATTTCCAAAATGCTGTAAGCTTGTACCCATGCATTTGTATTAAAATTGATTAATGGAATGTGGGTTTCAATACTTGATTGTGCACTCTTCTCTTTGGTGTTTATCCCTGGGTTTTGTTTGGCTACGTATGTTAGTATCCTATACCGTATGCGTATACGTATGCTTGAACAGTGATCGCATAGTTGTTTGCCGCCTTTTACTGTGCAGCGATGCCCTGCCATCGCTGCCTTCCTTCCATACCCTGCCAATGACATCACCCGAATCTCGCCATGCCTTGCCAGCAATCATGGGGGATCGAAAAACGACGACTAGCCAACATGAATAATAAGGGAGGAGAAGGGCTAGTGTGGGAGGCATCCAAAGAGAGAGAGCAAGAAGCCTTGAGAAAGGAGGAGGTCACCAGAAAGCTCAAAGGTGCTCGCCGGAGGAAGGGGAGGTCGCCGAAACCCATTACAAAGTACGCGACCCATTTCCTCTCCTCTCGATTTTTAATAATTCCATGTATGATTTAATGTGGCATGTTAGTTAAAAAGCACGGAAACGAGTAGTCTGGCATGGAATTTAGGATTGTCAATAATCTCGTAAATTTATTGAGATTTATGGGGAATTTTCTGTGGTTTTTATAGAGAATTGGTACAGTAATTTTCAGTGATGTTTTGAATTTCCCGATTTAATATCCTGAGAACCACATATCAGATTAAGATGAAACATGCCCCAAAGTGTAGTAGACTCATAATCCTTTAAGATGAATATTTTTGTGTATTTTTGCAGTGGCCAAAGATAGGTCCGCCTGAAACTCCCAATTGGGGCAATTTTTTCGACGACCTGATGTGGGTTTACTATAAGTGCATGGACCACATGTCGAATGCGCGGACCAGACGTGCGGACGGAATGTGTGGGTCTCACAGGCATATTTCCCAGAAAGGATAAAACACTTGATGAGGATTGTAATTAGTGGAAAATATGGTTTTGACCCTTGAGCAATTATTCTGAAATAAAAGATGTTTTCGAAAGAAATGTAAAGGTTTTAAAAGAATGATTCTTCTTTCAAAGAGATTTAATCAGAATTATTTTTAGAAGAGACTATTGGTTTTTCATAAAAGCATTCCCTGTGATATGAAAAGCGATTTCAGAAAGAGTTTTAGAAAGAGACTTCAAAAAAGAATTTCAGAAAAGATGCATGTTTTCTCAGAAAAGAATTTTTGACTAAAAGCATGTTTTAGAAAAGAAGATTTCAGAGTTTTGAGTTGGCCCTGGGTGAAAAAGACTAGGAGCCAAAAGAGCTAGTATTGGCTGGGCAATGTACTCAGTTAGGCAGGTGGTGTTAGGTAGGCTAGGTGAGATAACTCGAGAGCTCGTGTTGGGCCAGCCAAAGTCACCGATGCTTGCAACACCATGACAGATTTGAGGGATGTCTTGAGGAGACGTATCCCCATGGAATGAGAATAGAAAAGAGGAAAGAAATAGTAAGGTCCGTTGGTCGGGACGGTGATATGCCCTACATAGGGACGTTCAACGTGGTAGTGTAGGGGATCGAGGTTGGTGCCTCTTTCTCCGATTGTGGCTAGGTCACTCCTGATCAAGGTGACACCAGAAAAGAGATTTGCAGATTTTAGATTCAGGTTTGGTTTGAGGTTTGAATTGAGCTTGGTTTTGGTTTCTGAGTTTTAGCCAAATTCTAGCCAAGATAAGAATAATGTTTTAGGACTAGTTCCAGTCAGGTTCTGTGTTTTTGCAAGATTTAAGATTTAAAATTTAGGCTGGAACCTAGTCTCAGAACAATTTTCTAGAGATATGTAGAATAAAGCATAGTTTTCAGAAAAGAAAGTAAGTTTTGAAAATGCATGATTTCCGAGATTTCTTTGAAAGAAGCTTTCTTAGAATTTAGCCAGAATTTGATTATGACCCAGATTAGAGTTTTATAGAAAAGTTTTCAAAGAAGATAATAGAGTTTAAATTGGAAACAAAGAATGGGAGCCTTAGTCATTTTGTTACTTTTGTTTTCTTTAGGGCGCATACTGTGTGACTTAGATATCACTCATGCGTTTCATTGGTTGATTTTTCTCAGGTGTTGTATTGAAGTGCAGTCGGTTTCCAGTGCTCGAGTTTTGGGAGCTGCTAGCCGCACACAGGTCTAGGTAGTAGTTAGTATTGAATTTATTTTAAATACTATTCTTGCTAATTTAGTAGACTCAGACTTAAATTTTCTTTGTCGTGGCACCTTGTGACTGCAGGGCGTTGCAGAAGTGGTATTAGAGCCTAGGTTACACTAAATGCACCGACTTAGTGGTGTCCAAATTAACGTCTCCAGGAGATTGCACGAAAAGATGAATTACACCTGACCTTGTGTGTGTTTGTTTGTGATCGCAGTCATGGCACCGAGAGGACTAGGCCGTGGGCGAGGTAGGTCATCTGTGTTAGGGTCCGGCGTAGAACAGGAGGGAGAGACTTGGAGGGATATAAGGTAGGAGATCGGCGAAATGATATCACTCATGCGTTTCATTGGTTGATTTTTCTTAGGTGCTGTATTGGAGTGCAGTCAGCTTCCAGTGCTCGAGTTTTGCGAGCTGCTAGCTGCACACAAGTTTGGGTAGTAGTTAGTATTGAATTTATTTTAAATACTGCTCTTGCTAATTTAGCAGACTCAGACTTAGATTTACTTTACCGTGGCACCTTGTGACTGCAGGGCATTACAGAAGTGGTATCAGAGCCTAGGTTACACTAAGTGCACCGACTTAGTGGTGTCCGGATTAACGGCTCCAGGAGGTTGCACAAGAAGATAAATTGCATTTGACCTTGTGTGTGTTTGTTTGTGATCGCAGTCATGGCACCGAGAGGACTAGGACATGGGTGAGGAAGGTCGTTTGCGTCAGGGTCTGACGTAGAGCAGGAGGGAGAGACTTGGAGGGATATAAGGCAAGAGCTCGACGAAATGATGTGAGGACTCGTTCAGACCCTTGGAGGTGGCCATAGAGACGAGGCCAAGGGTAATCCATGGATCATGTAGTTTCACCAACTGACCGCGCCTACCCTAGACGGCCATAGAAAACTAGAAGACTGTGAAGCTTGGCTCTTAGAGGTGGAGAAAATCCTTGAGGGCATAGAATGCCCAGCAGAGAAGTGGATTTGGCTAGCCATATTCCAACTTAAAGGTGAAGCCGACCAATGGTGGAAGGCTACTCACCGCACTAAGTTCTGCAACTAGGATTTGTTGATGATTACCTTGGAAGAATTTCGAGAGGTATTTTATGAGAGATTCTTCCCTGAGCACGAGCGTGACAAGTTAGACAGAGACTTCTGGAATCTGAAGTAGGGAAATATGATAGTGGCAGAATATGAAGCCAAGTTCCACCGTCTAGAACAGTTTTCTTAGGCCATAATAACAGAGAAGCAACGAGCAAAGAGATTCATGGAAGGACTTCACCCAACACTCAGGTCGAGGGTTCTTGGATTCCAGTGCCAAACACTATCTAACGCAATAGAGTTAGTAGCTCGTTATGAAGATGAGCGTCGGTTGTTCCTAGAGGAGTACCCCAGGGATAAGGGGAAGAGATTCTCTCAGCGACCATCTGCTTTAGGCACACCTAGTTCTGGGAGTATAGGGAGCTCCGAGAAGAAGAGAAAGGAGCGCTCTGAGACTAGAGAAGAGCGCAGTGTTGTCGAGAGAAGTAGTGTTGGACCTAGTCAGACTGGTTCCATCAGTGGTGCAGGAAGAGGACCCTGCCACGTATGTAAGAGAATGGGACACCTTGCAGCGCAGTGCAAGTATAGCCAATAGGGGATTAGCGACGTGGTCTGCTACAACTCTAGAAAGAGCGGACACTTCCAGAAGAACTGTCCCAAGCCTCAAAAGACTGCTGCAGAGGTGCCTCATCAGCCAACCAAGGGGAGAGTCTTCTCCATCACTGCTCCAAATGTTGGTTCCTCAGGGTATGTAGTAGAAGGTAAAGAGCAGTAGAGTTTGTTATTAGTATGAATATGTGTATGAGTGTTGGACTATGAACTCTCATGTACTTGGCACTTTTATCTATAATAATTATGGTTATATTGTGTGTGTGTGTGAATTAGGATCTTTTGTTGTGGCTAATCGTATGGCCCGAGTTCTGTTTGACTCAGGAAACTCCTCAGGAAACTCCTTTTCTTGTATTTCTGAGTCATTCACAGCTAAGATTGGAGACAAACCAGTTAGGCTAGCTTTCCAACTTGATGTAGTGACTCTATTGGGAGAACATAGCTTAGCATAAAAGTATCTAAGATCAGTCAACATCTAGCTAAGAGACAAGGATTTTCAGGCCAACCTTATTCTAATAGATATGCAAGAGTACGATGTCATTCTGAAGATAGACTGGCTAGTGCAACATTCAGTCATGATAGATTGTATCAAGAAAGGAGTATTAGCAGAATGCCCAGGCCAAGGGTGGTGTATGATACAAGGGGTGAGGCTAGGAGAACCTAAGAAGGTAATCTCAGCTATTAAAGACTACCACCATCTAGCTAAGGGATGTGTGGGATACCTGGCCTACGTGACGGTGTCAGCCTCACTAGTGTATGGGTACAAGACATTCTAATGGTGCGAGAGTACCCCAGAGGAATTACCAGGGATGCCGCCACATAAAGAAGTGGAGTTCGCGATAGATTTGATGCTAGGGTTAAGTTCGATTTTAAAGGCCCCATACAGAATGGCAACTACCGAGTTGAGGGAACTCCGTAACCAATTGCAATAGCTGATAGACCGAGGATTCATCTGTCTCAGTGTGTCGTCTTGGGGAGCACCAGTATTATTTGTCAAAAAGAAGGATGGGTCACTCCGATTATGCATCGACTATCGGATGTTGAACCAAATTACCATTAAGAATAAGTATCCGCTACCCCAGATCGACGACTTATTTGATCAACTGTAGGGAGCATCAGTCTTCTCCAAGATTGATCTGAGATCCGAATACCATGAACTAAGGATCCAGGAGACCGATGAGCACAAGACTGGCTTAAGGAATCGGTATGACCACTATGAGTTTCTAGCTATGTTATTTGGATTGACAAACGCACTAGTAGCATTCATGGAACTGATGAACAGTGTGTTCAGACCCTACTTGGACCAGTTCGTCATAGTTTTCGTAGACGATGTATTGGTTTATTCTCTGGATGTAGAGACCCATCAGATGCACTTGAAAATCGTGCTGGAGACATTGAGACAGCACCAGTCATCCGTAAATTTATTTTTATAATTATTTACATTATAATGAATTTATTCCTAGATAGGTGCTATTGTTCTGAGGCCTGTTTGTGTGATTTTGTCATTTTGGGCTTGGGCTTCATGGGTCGGCTTTTGGTTGTATGTTCCTGTATGTGGTTAGCACTATGCATTACGGCACTATGCTTGTGGGCCTGGGTGTGGGTCCGTGTGGGGCCTGCATTTGTGGACCAGTTGGTGGGAGTGAGTTGGTGTGGTTGGTTGCTGACTCGTGTGGAAGGCTGGTGGTCGCACTGTGCATGCATGCATGCAGCCACCACCATCTGTGCGTATAAAGCTATGGCCCGTCAACCTCCTCCTCTTCCCCGCTTCGTCGCCTCCTCCCTGAGCATGCCACTTCCCACTTCCCCCTCATTTTCCTTCTCTCTCTCTCTCTCCCTCCCTCTACTTGCTCTCCCCCACTCACTCCATCCCTCCCTCACTCACCCTCTCTCTCTCCTGTCTCGCCTCTTTCTCTCCTGTCTCTTCCCTATCTCTTCCCTATACCCCCTCTGCTCGGTGTGCTCGATAGCATGCGGTGGCGTACGGTGGCTCGTGGCTAGTCGTGGGAGCTCCGTGGGCGTGTGGTGGCGTGCTAGTCGCCAAAGGTTGGTCGGAGTTGATGGGGTTCGTCGGAGCACATTTTTCATGTACACACCTCACCCCGTGTTGTAGAAAGCATGAAAATGGTAGAAAATGATAGGAATGCATGGAATCTAGGTAAATTTATTTTCCTATAATTTATTATGAATTTATGATGATTTATGGTGGTATTTATGACCATTTAAGACATTGTGTAGTTTTGGGTTGTTTTGACCTCTATGGCTTCTCGAATTTATTTCTCCTTGCATGGTGAATGGATTTTGGTTTTGTTTGTGTGGATTTGGAGTAGACTAGAGGGTCTACCACATGTGTTTTATTCGAAATTTTTGGTACTTGTTTTGTTGGTTCGCCCCTAGGTCCCATTTTGGGCAATCTTACAGGTGGTGCCCTAGGTCATTTTCTGGTTTCGCAGAAAACAGCATACCAAACCATTTCAGTATGCCATTTTCTCTGTCAGATTAGGTCCTCTGGTCGAAATTTGGTCGATCGAACCTCTTCGGTCTATCGTTTTTGGCTATGAGTGTTGACCATTGTGCTCCAGTTCGGTTAATCGGATTTATTCGGTCTATCGAACCAAGGACTTTCGGTCGACTAGTTCGATTTTTGGTCTACTGTTTTGGGTGTCTGCACCTATTTTAGTCGATCGATTCTAGTCAGTCTTCCAATCCAAGAGATTTCGGTATATCGAGTCTATTTCGGTATGCCAAATTAGGGCCCAACTATTTTATAAAATGTGTGATTTTCATGGGTTTTCCGGATCGGTTTGTTTTGCCCATTTGAGATGGGATCGTGAGCCATCAGTGGTGGTCTTGTAGGACACCTGATATGTCATTTTGTCAAGGTTTTTGAATGAGTTTCCAAAGATATAAAATAGTTTGGAAATAGTTTTCAAAAGAGATGTGTTGGCCCGTTTTGGAAAATGGTTTTCCTGATTTTTTGTGTGCGGGCCGAGACATCGTGGGACCGTGTCCTCGGGACCAAACAATGTGATGACATTCTCAGGTGGTCGAGCATGTCTCCCTAGTTGAGGTTGAGGGCTGAGATACCTAAAGTTGAGGGTCGTCGAGTCTTGGAGGTATGTGACTCCGTGACTGTCGTCTCGAGGCTAGGGTTGTGGTCTGCAGGTTGACGTATCTTGTGGCATGATGGGGAGGTATGGTACTCCTACTGTGGTCGGGCATGTCTCCCATGTGGGTTGCGTTGGGTCAGGTTTTTTTTATCATGGGTTGGGTATGGGTCAAAAAATCCCAAACCCGAACTTTTTGGTTTGAATATGGGTTTAAGGCATGGGTTACCTGACCCAAACTGAACTCAAACCCGAAGGAATATATATATAATTATATATAATATTAATTATTTATATTTATAAATACATATTATATATATTTTTTTTATTTATAAAAGTATAAAACTTAATATCCTAAAGTCTAAACCTGACTCCAATCTTAAACTGTAGATACCCCGATTTTGAGGTGACTCATAGATAAACTTTCCAGATGTTACTTTGGATGTGGCAAACTCAATCCCATCAGCTAAACCAACCACAAACCTATAGCAGGCCTGTAGCCCAATTAGAAATTCAAACAGGTAGGGGAGAGCACCAAGTTAGAGCACCTAGCTGGAGCACTAAAGTGGCGCACCGAGCTGGAGCACTAAGGTGTCGCACCTAACTGGTGCACCATCTTGGTGCACCGAGCTGGCGCACAACTACTTTTCAGGCTGTTGGCTGCTTGCTTTCCACCTCCCATGTCTGTAACCTTCACCAGCGAATATGCCATGGAATCTACGCCAGGCTCTTCGTTTATGAGGCTGCCTGCATTCCATGGTAGTTACCCTTGTAAAATCCTATATAAGGACCCCCATAGGCAGCCATTTGGAGGCCTGATCAAGCTATCCACTTACTCTCTTGGAGGACCTAGAGCAAGCTATCTACTGATTCCAGCAACCCAATCTCGTTTTCTTGAGCATTCCCTTGCATTCTAAAGCATCTCCAGCCTTTCCAAAGCAACAAGGATCATATTATCTTGGGCTTTTCTAAGAAGGAACATCTTGGACAAGGTAGGTTCCTCTCTTTTCTTTTCTTTTTAATCTTAGTTCTTGCACTGAATAAAACATGCCATGAACCTCATATATAATCTAATTTTTCCTTTTGTTTACATGAGAATTTCATGATGAGATAACTACTCCATGTATAAGATACCCAACATGTTAAAATATGTATGTAAAATCTGCATTCTAACATTTATGTGAATTTGTCTTTCTTCTTTGTTTCTTTACACAAAGAACCAAGATTCATGCACATACATGCTACGGAATAAGTAGCAAATATAGCCTTTATGTATTCATCATTTGCATATGGCTGTTAAGTTCACTCACTCATTTCCTATCTTTTAGAATCCCATGCAAGTATTTCAGCCCATAACCCATGATTTGTCATGATTTGAAACAAAATAATAAAAGATTTCCATTTGTTTATATCTTATCATGTTTCTGTTTTTATCATCTGCATAATTGATTTGATTAAAGAAAAATCACTGATCTCTGAAATCTGGACCAGATCTTGAGTCAGACTGCAGTCTGATTCAGGTTTTCTAGGAAGCACCATTCTGGCGCACCAAAGTGGCACACCTAACCAGAGCACCATTCTGGTGCACTAGTTTGGTCAGAGAGTAAATCACCCTGTTTGCACCCCCACTCTGCATGGTTTCTCGGATGATTTTGACTTTGATTTTCCTGGTGTTGATTCTCTGATATTACATGTCTTTGCATGCATGATTTCAACCCAAGATGGCACTGTTTTCAAGACTTTTGCACTTTGCATATTTAGCTCATCGCTGAAATCTGGTAGGCTGATTGCCCCATGAACTCCTATATGGAGATTCTTGTGCATCAACCCATGATCCAGACAGCATGGCTGATTCTTGTTGCTTTTATTTGACACGAAAAGGGTGTGATCTTGTGTGAGGCTTGCAGCCCTTGAGCACAAGATCCATGTTATCTTTTCATGTTTGGATTTTCCTAGATATTTAAATTGCATTTCTTGAGTTTACAAGGACTTTGCATTGCATAACATTCTGAAATCCATTATATTACATGACATTGCACTACATGGCTTTCTGGTGTTTTCCTTGGCACATCTTCCTGGCCCAACTAGAGCACCTAGGTGGCGCACCAGTCTGGCGCACCTGCCTGTTTTCTGTTACACACAGCAGCTTTTGGCATTAGCATTTAGCATGTTTCCCGTTTCGATTTGCTTTTGGTTTTCTCTGGTTGTCTTCTTGGATGTACCAGGAAGACCCTATTTTGTTTTTAGCCCTTTCCATGCATGGTTTACCATATGTTGCATATAGTAAAGCAAGGATGAAAATCACTCAAAGTTCTTAGATCTTTGATCTTATTTATGCAATATCCTTGCATCAATGCTTGACCCGTGATACGAGTGATCCTTCTGAGCATTAGGACATACCCCACATCCTATGCACTCCTATTTAGCATAAGACACCACTCATTTAGCATGGCATTGCATATCGCCCTCGGGCATACAGAAAAGGCTGAAAGTCGACATATCATATAAGTAAATGAGAAACCCATAAAAAGACCGATTTTCGGGCGCACGAGGGTGCCTAATACCTTTCTCATGCGTAACAGGGATCCTTGCCCATTTCTGGTTTAAGACCTCCTTTTCCATTGACTTATTTGCATGATTTGAATGTTTTTAAATGGTTTTCCTCGTCTTCCATTTTACTAGACTAGGTGGCGACTCCTGCACTTTTTATTGTTTTTTTGCTGTGACTTTGCTGACCCTCGCGCATTTGGCCTTTCGCGCCAAGCCTGAGGCTGTTGCCGGCATGGTTACATAATCTGATAATCTTTGTCTCTTTTCTGCCTTCCCTCTTTTGTAGCGCAACACAGATTGACACACCCCACATTGGCATAGCCACACAACTCTACACCTCCATAGCCCACATCGACACATCTCATAGATGCAAGTCTTTGGAAACCTCTGTCTGCATGGGTGGTTTTCTTTGTTCCCCCATCTATAGTGCAACCCACACCGACACACCCCACATCAACAAGGCCACACTGCTCTACGCCTCCGTAGCCCACATCAGCGCATCCCATGAAGGCAAGCCCTTGGAAACCTTTTGTCTGCGAGGTGGTTTTCTTCATTCCCCTTACCACAGCGCAACCTACAACAACACACCCCATGCCAGCACGACTACACCGCCCTACACCTCTGTAGTCCACATCGGCATACCACACAGTGGCAAGCCATTAGAAACCTCCATCTGTGTGGGTGGTTTTCTTCGATCCTTTGTTGTTGATTTCTAAGGTTTGGGGAGATCTTGGGGATTCAACAAAGGGAATCATTCGGTAGGATTTCCTTTCTTTTGGTGATCTTCTTGTGTTTCCTGTGTCCTTGTTTCTTCCTTAGAGGTCAACTGAAAGATTTGTGTTAGGTTTCATGATTCGTGTTTGCTGATTTCTTTCTTATTTCTATGGTTGAATGATTCAAGAAACTGTTGGTGTTTTTCATGATTAGCTTTTGTGAAACAAAATAGTTTGATCGGTTTCTTAATAGAGGCATTGTTCTGATCACATTTTTTTTCTTCCATTTTTGTGGTTATTCTAAATTTTTGTGATATGTATGAATCATTTAAACACATGTGTAATTGTGTTTATCATGTAATTTTGAATTTTTGAATGCCTATTTGGACAATGGAATTTTTGCATTTCTAAATACCATGGTATAATCTTTAATCTACTTGCTTATTAGTTAATACCATGTTGTAATGACCCAACCCAAGTTATTACCTCTCAACCTAGCTACTTCTTTTCTTTTTTTTAAAATTATATACACAATCAACCACATTAGCTCTAGAACTAAATCCAGCATTCAACAATATAAGCAAAAGAACTATTAACTGAAACAAAATTAAATTATTAAACACTCACTAGAATCCTTGACGTGTGGTCGGATGACTTCAACTCAAAATGCACTAGCAAGCTCCTACTCCTATCCTACATCTACCAAAAGCACAAACAAAACACACTTAAGTGACCACTTAAAGGTCACCCAACACACACCCCAAAATGGCATCCCTCCTAATCACCGCAACACAACAATAAGGCAAAAGCTACGCTTGGCAAACGCACAACTCTGGCATCTTTCCTGGATGCCACAACACCACAAATCTTTTAAAACCATGCCTTTGAAATTATTCCTTTTTTTTTTCCTTTCAAAACTATATGCATATTTTTAAAACTTGCATGTACCACTTGAAATGGCCACACTTGCCAAATTAAGCCCACCACAGTGCCACGCCAACACAAAATCTCTGTTCAATACATTTAGAAACCATATTTTAAAAACCAGCACCATTTCCAATTTCCAAAACTACGACGCCACTCACGGGTGGAACCTACAGAAAACATGATGCCACACACGGGTGAAAACCACACACGCTCAATGCCTCTCGTGGGCAAAACCACACAAGCTCAATGCCTCTCATGGGCGAAAGCCACACAAACTCAATGCCACTCATGGGTGAAAACTACACAAGCTCAATGCCAAGCCTCTCATGGCGAAAACTACACAATCTCAATGCCACTCATGGATGAAAACCACATAAGCACAATGCCATGCCTCTCATGATGAAAACTACACAAGCTCAATGCCACTCATGGGCAGAAACCACATAGAGCTCACATCACCACTCACAGCAAAAGCCACACTAGGCCACATCGCCACTACGGGTGAGCTACAAAGTCTCAACAAAAATTAGCCACAAGCAGTCGTCAGAGATGAAGTCTCCGAACCTAGTGCACTACCACGAATTGTCGCAATTATTCGTCCCGGCTCATAGGCCTCACAAGTCATGTTGCCCGGTGCTAAGTAACTGACACTAGCCACAAGCAGTCCACCGAAGCGTCCCCCAACGGTGTCTGCACTGATGTGGTGGACTACTCAGTGCAGGAGTCCAATTGCCCCAACTACAACCTCACTATCCTCAAGACACAAACACAGGGTGCGTCCTTACGACGCCCCTGGTGCTGTTGCGCCACAGCTCATAGTCATGAGGCTCACTTCTCGGACCCACAACTCGACAACCACAACCTAAAACACGTCCCTGACCACTCAGGGGTCTCACTACCCCGTGTAGGTATGGTTTGTCGATTGCGTGGTTCCTACAAAACCTCAGTACTCAGGCTGCACAACGTATCATGGAGCTACTCTGAGGTTTCGTACCCCTTAGATCCACTACCACAATACCCTGAGTCCCATCACCACCTTGGGTCTTCGATACCCGGAACAAGCGGAGTATCATACCTCCAAGTCCAGCTAGTATCTCGACCCATGGACCTTAGCCTTGGCCTTGTGAATGACAATCCAGGAGTATCATACCTCCAGGATTTGACGAGCACTTGTCTTAGCCTCTTAGTCTCACCACACATAGAAAAACCCAAGAATTCATTTCCAAAACCTTTGCCAAACATCTGCAATTCTTTCCAAACTCTTTTGGAAACCAGTTCAAAACATTTTGAATCATTTCTCAAAACTCTACTAATTCAAACCATCTCTTTAAATCCATTTGAAAACCACTTTCCAAGATCACTCATATTCTTTCAAGAGCATTGAAAATCATCATGAAATCCTCAAGCCACAAAAAGCAACAGTTTGACATCTTCAAGGTATAAAACACATCCTAAAGAAACACACAAAACTCAAGCAGTGGTCTCGAAGTCTCCTAGTGACTTTTAAGACCAAACACCAATAAATCTACACCTAAACAATGCCACTGAATATTCAGTTCAGTGCACTGTACCAGAAACTAGCTAATATCTAATTTTAGGGTCGGACATCATCAATAAATCCTAATTATGCCATTAAAAGGGGAAGACTTAGTGTTTTCTAAGTCATGTAATATTTATCCTGTTTACTACATGGATGAATCTTGCTAAAGTATTTTATGTAGTCCTTAACCCATCTCTAATAATTTCCTAATCATTTATGTGCATTCCTAATTGATTAACCTTAGGGAAAATCTCCACAATGCACTGCCAAGTGTTGAACACCTGGTAGCCAGCGTTCAACAAACCTAACACAACAATTCCCATTAATTAACCCTAAATCCTGTCTAATCTCCAATCATTCTGTTATAGGGTCATTATCTGACATTAATAACATTATAAACATGTTATGCGATCACTTGATTACTCCATATTCCACTAAAACCCATTATTCAACAAGCATTACTAACTAAGGGTGTTGAACGCAAGGAGCCCCAGTGTTCAACACTCTGATTGCTGACTTGCAAGAAAACCAATAGATCCTAGCATGCGTTCTAATCAGATCACTAGGAAGAGTACAAACAACCTTAAACTCATGTATTACTATAGCATGCAATTAAATTCACAACTAAAGATAGCTAAACCATTCAAAATAAGGGATTACGAGGTGCAGGTCTTGGATGTTGGCTTCTTGGCATCCAACATTGAACACCCCAAGCTAGGCGTTCAACCCACTGGCTGCATCCCTGCACCAAAGATCTCAACCCCAGACATGCTATTTCTCTCCCAAAACCATGCACAACTCATATATGAATAAAGGGCATCATGCGCACAGAGACACCCCAAAACCAAACCCCAAAACATCATACACATTAAACCTAGAAGGGTGTGTACCTTGCACCCTCGAGGCGAGCCAATCGGCGATCCGAAGTTCCCCACAGCCTCTCGACCACACCCCGAACATCTACTGACCAACCAACATGCCTGCAATAGCCCACACACCCAAGCACCTTAGCATCATTGGGTGAAAAAGGAAAGGAAGGGGGAGAAGAAAAAAGGGCATCAAATCCCAACCATACCTCTCTTTCTCTTTCTCCCAAGCACCCATTGACCACCACAGGGCATCCACACACAAGCCAGGGATGGAGCATGGAAAGAAGGGAAGGAAAATCCCCCGAAAAGCCACCTCAAGCACTTATATAGGCCGTAGCCACACTTAGAGTGTTAAACGCGACCAATCGGGCGTTTAATATTGAACGCTTAAATCTGAGCGTTCAACAACTAGGTTGCAAATGTTAAACGTTGGCTTCAAGGTGTTCAACACAAAATGGCTCACAGGCTACGTTCAACACCCTAAGATTCTAGAAATCTTCAACTTAGGTGTTGACTTCTAGAAATTTCCCCTCTAGATGTTGAACGTACGATATCCAACGTTTAATAAAGAATGTCGGCCAACCAACATTCAATACCTCAGAATTGCATCCTAGGTATAAAACATTGCCAAATGGGCATTTAATGTTAGACACCCCATAATGGGTGTTCAACACCGCAAAATTCTAGAGTTAAATTTCTAGCCTAAAATGCTACCAAAAAAAAAACCAAGTCGTCAGACATGTAATTTTTGAATTTTTGCAATCTTCTGAATACCATGGTATAATCTTCAGGTATTATTAGAAAATTCTTGATTGACTTTCTTTATCAAAGAGAACAAAATAATGAAGAGAATCACTACCTAAAGAAAATATTTAGGAATGGAGATAATCAATCTATACAAGGAAAATTATGAGTACATGAACTAGAATGGTCCTCTAATTAAAAGCCTATGTCTTTTTTGTGTGTAAATTTCAAGTTCTATAAAACCCGAGAATCGACCTAACCCAACCCAAAGTTTGTAGGTCGGGTTGGGTTGGGTCCAAACTAGGTATGGATTAGATATGGGTCGAAACTTATCCAATCCGAACAATATGGGTTGGGTCATGGGTTCACCCCTAACCCGACCCAACCTAACCCATGTACATCCCTAGTAGTAGTGGTGCTGGTTTCAGTCAAACAGGTTTAGTACTCCTGGTGGAAATCAGTGCATCCAGTGAGGTCAAGTGGGCCATATTGCTACTAATTGTCCTCGTTCGTGGTAGACCCTAGATTTAGAGGTGTGCTACAACTGTGGGAAGCTGAGGCATATCCAGATGTTTTGCTCGGATCCTCCCAAGAAGGCAGGAAGTGCACCACAACAGCTGACGAAGGGACGAGTGTTCACTATTTCAACTCCTGACACAGGACCTTCGGGTGACATGGTAGTGGGTAAGGATGAGTAGTGGTGTTGTGTAACCCTCTATGTATTTATTGTAATCTCTCTTGTAATCTGGACAACTGTCTGATATGTGGATGTTATTTTTGTTGTCGTGCTTGGCCATTTAGGTTCCTTTCTTGTGGAGGGTTGGATGGCCAAGATATTGTTTGACTCTGGGATTCCTTTCTCCTATGTCTTTGAGTCTTTTACGTGAGATAGAGGATAGGCCAACTAGGCCAGCCTTTCATCTCAATGTGGTGATGTCATTGGGAGAGCACAGTTTAGCTTGGAAATATCTACGGTCTAGCAGCTTGACGCTGAATGGTAGAATGTTTGATGCCAGTCTTATAATTATGGACATGTAGGAGTACGATGTGATATTCAGCATGGACTAGTTGGTACACCAGTTCACTTTGATCGACTGTGCTCAGAGAAGGATATATTTTAGATCTTCTAGAGATGGTATCTTCTTTGTGGAAGGTGTGTGTCAAGATGAGCCTAAGTTTGTCATTTCCGTAATGAAGGCTTACAAGTCGCTAGCTAAGGGTTGTGTAGGGTATCAAGCTAGTATAGTTACGTCCACTTAGCCTAAGTTGGGTGTTCACAATATCTCTGTAGTTTGTGAATATTCCGATGTGTTTCCTAACGATTTGCCTGACATGCCACCTTATAGGAAGGTAGAGTTCTTGATCAAGTTGGTTTTGGTATCTAGTGTTATCTCGAAGCCTCCCTACCGTATGGCACAAGTGGAGTTAAGAGAGCTCAAGACCCAGTTGTAGGAGTTGTTGGACAAGAATTTTATCAGGCCTAGTGTTTCTCCATGGGAAGCGCCTGTCTTGTTCGTTCGCAAGAAGAATGGTTCACTTCGATTGTGTATCGATTATCAGATGCTAAACCAGATCACAGTGAAGAACAAGTATCCCTTGCCTCACATTGATGACTTGTTCGATTAGTTGTAGTCCACTTCTATGTTTTCAAAAATTGATTTGAGGTCAAGGTATCACCAATTGAGGATACGAGGCTTAAACATTTAGAATACTGCCTTCCATACACGGTATGGGTATTACGAGTTCACGATTATGCCCTTTGGCTTAACCTTTGCGCTGGCTACATTTATGGACTTGATAAATAGGATCTTCAGTCCTTTTCTAGATCAATTTGTAGTAGGGTTTGTGGATGATGTTTTGGTCGATTCCCCAGATGTAGAGACTCATGCATTACACTTGAGGGTAGTGTTAGATACTCTAAGGCATCATCAATTGTATGCCAAGTTCTCTAAGTGTGAGTTCTAGTTGAGTGAAGTCGTGTTCCTCGGCCATTTGATTTCTAGAGAAAGCATCAGGGTAGATCCTACCAAGGTAGAGGCCGTGAGTAGTTGGGAGAG
The DNA here is from genome assembly GCA_024699735.1 of Posidonia australis. Lineage (NCBI taxonomy): Eukaryota > Viridiplantae > Streptophyta > Magnoliopsida > Alismatales > Posidoniaceae > Posidonia > Posidonia australis. The sequence continues at coordinate 25,898 of JAMKQA010007600.1, read as the reverse complement.
GCCTAAGAAAGTGACGGAGATCTGAAGCTTCTTGGGTTTGGCGTGCTATTATAGGAGGTTTAACAGGAATTTATCCTCCATAGCCGTGCTTTTAACAAAGTTGACCAAGAAGGGAGTCCCGTTTTGTTGAGATCATAACTGTCAAGCAAGCTTCAATGAGTTAAAAACTCATCTGGTTTTTTCTTCCATGTTGACTCTACCTTCTGGAAGTGGTGGCTTCACAGTGTATAGTGATGACAGTGGTGTGGGATTGGGGTGTGTTTTGATGCTGCTTGGCAACGTTATAGCCTATGCTTCTCGCCAACTGAAGGATCACGAGAAGAATTACCCTACCCATGATCTAGAGATGGCTGCCGTAGTGTTTGCCCTAAAGCTTTGGCGACACTATCTGTATGGAGAGTAGTTCAAGATCTTCACCGATCATTAGAGTTTGAAGTATATCTTCACTTAGAGAGACCTCAACTTGAGGCAATCGTGGTGGGTGGAGTATTTGAAAGACTATTATTTTAGTCTATCCTACCACCCTAGAAAGTCCAATGTGGTCACCGATGCTTTGAGTCAGTGTACACAGGTGATGGTGAGCCTGATGGAAAAGGAGTGAACCATGCTGAAGGATCTAGTGGGTTACAGGCCTAGAAGACAAGCTAGGGGAATAGTTGGAGCCTAGGTGGCCAACCTATTTATTTGCCCCAAGTTGGTGGAATTCATTGTAGCCTGTCAGCAGTTGGATCCTTGTGTTCGGGCTATCTTTGAGAAGTTGGAAGCTGTGGAGAGCCTTATTTCTCTATTGAGGCATACGATGAGTTGAGATATGATCTACATTTGTAAGTGCCCCAGCATGAGGAGGCTAGGTAGAGATTGCGAGATGAAGTTCATCGATCCAAGTACTTATTCACCTAAGGAGTACGAAGATGTATTAGGACCTGAAGAGGAACTTTTTGTGGCTTGACATGAAAAGAGATATTGCTGACTACGTGATGAGATGCACAACTTACCAATTGATCAAGGTAGAGCACCAGAGACCTAAAGGGACGTTGCAGCCATTGGACATACTCATGTGGAAATGGAAACACATCTCCATGGATTTTGTGACTGATTTACTACGTACTCAAAGGAAGAACGACACTGTGTGGGTGATTGTAGATCGGCTAACCAAGTCCATGCATTTTTTGGCAATCCAAGTGAATCTCTCGATGCATAGACTAGTAGAGGTATATGTGTCTGAGATTGTCCAGTTGCATGATATTCTTGTGTCCATTGTGTCAGATAGAGACATGAGGTTTACCTCAAGGTTCTGAAGGACTCTACAAGAAGCTTTTGGCACGGTGCTCAATTTCAGTACACCATTTCATCCTTGGTTGGACAAGCAAATAAAGAGGACCATTCAGACGCTAGAGGATATGCTTAGAGCATGTGCCCTGGATTTGCAAGGAAGTTGGAAGGACCACTTGTCATTGATTAAGTTCACCTACAATAATAGCTATCACTCAAGCATTGGAATGGCATCGTACGAAACATTGTATAGTAGGCCATGCAGATCGCCCGTGTGTTGGAGCGAAGTGGGTGAACATCAATTGCTTGGTCCTGAGATTGTGCATCTCTATGTGGACAAGGTGGAGTTGATTCACGGTAGACTGGTGGCTGCACAGAGTCGACAGAAGAGCTATGCCAATAGAAGGCGGAGATTGCTAGAGTTTCTGGTGGGAGACTATGTTTTCTTGAAAGTATCATCGACCAAAGATGTAATGAGGTTCAGGAAGCATGAGAAGTTGAGTCCTCGCTATAATTGCCCATACCAAATCACATAGAGGGTTGGTGAGATTACTTATTAGTTGGATTTGCCATTAGAGTTGTCCTCTATGCACGACGTATTCCGTGTCTCCATACTGAGGAAGTGTCTGGCTAATGCATCACAAGTGATTCCAGTTCAACTGGAGGTGCTCCAAGAGGATTTGTTGCTTATGGAGAATGTCGTCCAGATCATCGATAGGAAAAAGCAGGTGCTGCAGAACAAGGAGATTCTACTTATTTTTGTGCGATGGTAGCATCATGCAGACGAAGAGGTCACGTGGAAGCATGAGGATGCCGTCCTAGCTTGGTATCCATATCTTTTTGCCTACCAGTGATTTGGGGGGTGAAATCTTTTTGTGAGGTAGTTAGGATGTAATACCCAAAAATTTATTTAATTGTGAATATACTTTTTAATGAATTTGATTATGTGCAGGTGTTATTGGCGTAAGGCCATTTTGGTAATTTTGTGGTTTTGTGCTTGGGTCTCACAGTTTGGTCTGTTCTATGCCTTATCTTTTTGTGGACACTATGCTTGTACCACTGTGCACGTGAGGATGTGTAAGTGAAGACCGGTTGCAGAGCCCTTTGCTTGTGCTAGTTGGTGCTAAGGCGACATGTAGCTCCGTGTGCATGTTGAGTGGCAGCGGTGCATGCATGCAACTACCACCAGTCGTATTTAATGGAGGACGAGCCATGTCTTCCCTGCCACTCCTCCTCCTCTTCCCCTCCCTGTGCACATTTCCCCTCCTCCTTCTCCCTCTCCCCTCTCCTTTCTTCCCCTTCCCCTCATTCCTCTTTCTTCTTCTTCCCTTTTCCACCTAGTGTGTAGAGAGAGAGAGAGAAGAGGTGGTGCGGTGGCATTTGGGCTGACCAGAGAACTTCGAACGTCTTCCTTGGCATCAAGTGAGCTCGTGGGACAGCCGAGGACGTGCAGAGGCTGGAGGATCGTCGATGGTGAGCGTGGTTAGTCGAAGTTGGGCGGTGGGTGCGTCGGAGGTCGTCTTAGGTGCACATCCCACCTTTTCTCCTCAAATTGTGTAAAATGATTAGAAATGAGTAGAATTGCATGAATTTAATGTTTAGGAATGATTTCTATAATTTATGAGAATTTATATGCATTAATGGTAAATTTAATGTGTTGGATGTATTGTGCTCGTTTTTGAGCTTCCCGGCTTTGTAATTTTATATCTTGAGCTATAATGCATGGATTTGAATTTCGTCTATGTGGTTTTGGAGTAGACTCATGTGTCTACGTCTCTTGTTTTATTCATGAATTATCAATTTTTCCTAGTGGGTCCACCCCACACTCGCATTTGGGCAATTGAGCAGATTAGGGCTTGTGCCATTTTTCAGAAAACGAGAAAATCGATATGCTGTTTTTGAATGATATGCCCTTTTTTTGTCAGATTTGTCCCCTTTGTCCCTACTTCAATCGATCGAAATTGTTCGATCTATCATTCTAGGCCCTTGAGTGTTGACTGTGCACCTAGTTAGGTTGACCATTCTTCTTCAGTTTACCGAACCAAGGATTTTCAGACAACTATTTTTGTAGATATCCCATTTTTGCATTTCTTAGAGTCGTCTAGGATAAGAATCTTTAAGGTGTCCCAGATCATAGGGCTGAGGATGTTCTACTTTATCTTCCAGATATTTCATGTTTTCCTTAAAAACATTCTTGATTTTACTTGGTTCAAGGTTGTTAGCTGTGGCAGAGCTAACCCGCTCAAGCTAGTGGCAAGCTTGAGTCCCTTGAACAATTTGGTGTGAGTTGCTAGTTGTGGTAGAGCTAACACTCTCATCTTACTCAAATTGATGGTAGATTTGAGTACTTTGAACTTAAAGAAGATGTTTTTATGATTTCATATGATTTCTGAATATTTTCCGGGCTTTTAAGGAGTTTCTGTGAATTTGACATAAAAGATAGGGACAGAACACAAAAAGACCAAGATGTCGCCACAGAGATAAGTGACAGGACTCGTTGCCACAAGTACGACGACTAGTCTCGTTGCCACAGGTACAAGTAACTAGACTCGTCGCCACACAAATAGGCGACTAGAATCCTAGAATTCTTTCCCAAGATAATTTGTCATCCCAGGCTTTAATATAATATATGAGATATTTATAAATATTATCGTGATTTTTCCCATAATTATTCTAATTTCTAGGATTTTTTACATACTTAAAAATTTATGGAATATCATATAAATCTCTATCAATGGCAGATAATTCCAGAAAATTCTAGAAAAATGGGTGACGTCAAGATTAATATCATATTTTTTTATCATGATTTAAAATGAGATATGATATTAATTATCACCTTTTAAAGGCTAGAATTATTTATAATTTAAAAAGATAATTTCAACATGTGCTTAATTTCCAAATATTTATGTAATTACAAGATTGGAATTTATTATACATATATTTAACATAATTCTTGCAATTATTAGGGATTTTATCTTTTAAATGTGATTTTAACTTTGAATTCAAATATTTTCTAGAATAATCTAGCGATTTCGAGAGAGTTTGAAAATGTCAAAAATGAGTCATTTACAATTGCTAGATATTTGTTGAATCGGTTTTAGATTTTTATTTTAAACGTGGAGATATTTAGTGCTTGTTGCCACAAGGAACGGCGATTAGTTTGTAAAAGACATTTGCCCTTTTTTTCGTATGGGGAAATAGGATCTATTGGCCTGTCACCGACCCTTGTGGCGACATAGCTAGATATGTCGTTGGTCCCACAGGCGACGAATCCTAAATATCCCATTTTTCGAATTTTTGAGTAGATCCAATATCTAAATATTTTCTTGACTTGTTTTTGACAAGATCTAACGTCCTCGTGCCTATAAATAGACTCCCAGACCTTGAGTTCTGGGAGGCTTTCCAAATTTAGAGAGTGGTTGTTTAGAGAGATCCATAGAGATCCTTTCATTCATAGCCAAAGTGCACCTCCAGAGTTCCATCTGTAGCCTCCACTTCTTCATCCACTCCACAGTGTACGATGGTGAAAGGAGTATCTTCCAATTCTTGCATTTTTATTATTACATAAATCCATTGCATATCATAAATTAGCCATGGCTAGTTCATAGTCTGTAAAGAACAAGGTGGGTTCAACAAAGGCTGCAACCACAACCGCCACCAGGGATTCTGCAGGCATGTCTTTTGGCACTTAGGCTTTCTTTAGGACGTCCATGAAGATGTCATGGTATCGCTTGGAGGCTTTGATCAACTCATAGATGGAGATCCTCGCCTGTGTCTTTCTTAGCTACTCTAGGATGTGAAACTCTCCCTCTGTTCTTCTAGGTACTTGAAATTCTCGTTGTAAGGGAGGTGAGACCCTTTCCACAGCAGCTGGAAGCAGGGCGACTTGGTTTGAAATCTAGCCCGTTCTGGTGATAGGGGCTTGTTGGTGAGCTTGGGCAGACCTGATCAGTGACATAGGCTTTCTCAGTAGGGACTTCCCTTGGTTCTTGATCTTTCCATGGCAAAGGAGTGATAGGCCTTGTTGCATAGGGCCGGCATAGGATAGCTGGGCATGTCTTCGTGTGAGGCTCATGCCTGTCCCATCCTGAAATCCTTGGAAGCTTGGTGTGTCACCAGGCCAGTAAGGATCATTGATCCATCCTCCTACCGACCACCCATTAGGAGATTGTGAGGGTGGTTCTCCATTAATGGGCTCTAATGGCTCCTGTAGATAGGTCATCCCCTCATCTACATCGTGATCTGCTCAACTGGTGACTACCCTCCCTTGATGCTTGAATTTGAGGCATTGGTATACTAGGGAGGCGTCGACCATGATTTCCATTAGCCAGGATCTCCCTAGAATTAGGAGCTCAACTAGGTCTTGTTCCATAACAATGACCATTGTAGTAGTAGTCAGTGGGTCGATGGTAATGTCTAGTTGAGCCGTACCGACTGCCTCTCTTACGCCTCTGTCATATGCTGCACAGGTGAAACGATGCTCAGTAATCTGATCTTCCTCAGCGCCTACGTAGTCCAGGGTGGACATGGGGCAAACACTCCGACTAACATCAATGTCAACAAGCACTCCAGTCAAAGGAAAGTCATTGACCATCACAGAAATGACCAATAGGAGTGCATGCTCTTTTGGTGGCGGCAGCTCTGTATCTTTGAAAGTAATGTCCACCCGCTCAATATCTGTGATGCCTTCTCCAGTTGGTACGGAGGGGTCTCCATGATTTACTTCATCAGGCAGCTGCTGCTCATAGGTGAGAAGGGTGTCAAGGTTATCCAGGAAGTTGGTATCATTGGTGAGCTCGTTTGGCTGAGGGTCCCACATATCATCTGTTCCCTCTTCTCATTCTTCATTAGACGAGACCTCCTGGATTGGTGTCTCTAGCTCCTTAGATTCTTCTTCCTCAACATCAGGTGGCCCTAAGTCCGAGTTCACTTCTATGCGTTGAAAGGTCACCACTTCAGCTAGAGCTGCATGCTATTTGTCCTTGGTGCACACATGGGCCATGACATGATTTGGCAGAGGGTTCTAATATATCTGCATCTTGGGTTGCCCTACCTGAGCTGTCCTCAATCTCTCCTTGAGAGCAATCCACATGATCTCCCCTTTGTCATTTAGATCATATATCTCATCTTTCACCACAAAACACTCATCTAACGTATGTCCATTCCTTGGGTGGTAGGGATAATAGTTAGTCATATCCACATTATGAGCATTTGGCTTTGGTATCGGGAGCTGTAGATCTTCGCCCTCGACCAGCATTCGGAATACGTCATTGAGCACTTCTGGGAGTGGCACATAGTTCTGCCATTTTAGCCCTTTGTAAGCCTAAGGTGGGGGAACATTGTGGTAGCTTCTTTGCCCTTATTGTTGTCCCAGTGGTTGCCCCCTGTACTGATTATTTGGTTGTGCTTGTTGCGCATACACGGGGTAAGCTGGCGGCTGCTGTTGTTGCCATTGTTGTGGCTATGGGCATTACGGCTGATATTGCATTGGAGGCCCTTGGTATTGATTTGCTTGAGGCTGAGGGGGGTGTTGGTATTGTTGCTAAGGCTGGGATAGAGACTCTTGATGTTGACGAGCCTAGCGTCTCTTCCGACCCTACTACTTCGAGATCTACGCTACGCCCTCTGTAATCCGCTCTATGGTGTGCCCAACGGCCTTCTTCTTATTTTTTTCCTTCAAATTCCAAGAAGGGCAAGTCATCTTTATTGTGTTGGACTTTAGCAGTACGTCGATATAGTTGGGGATACGTTTGGAAGTCTCCCATGAGTAGGCCTGTCCTGAGCGCGTCGGTAGTATTCTTAGCTATAATTTCCACTGCCTGGCTCTCTGGGATGTAACACTTAGTCCTAGCTGCCATGTCCCTCCACCGACCTACATATGTGATGAAGTCTTCGTTTGACTTCATCTTCTCCGCAATGAGATCACCAATTTTAGGCTTATGCATCACGGGTGACTGTATTGACTCAGGAACTTCTCCTCCACCATCTTGAAGTCGCGGAGATCATATGTTGTAAGAGAATCGAACCACTTTAGTGTCTCACCCTCCAATGTCTTAAAGAACAGGTAGCCGTGAGCCCTAGGTCATATTTGTAAAGGAGGGCATCCATGGTGAACGTCACCAAGTGGCTCCTTGGGTTTCCAATTCCATCGTACTTCCTCATCTTTGACAGCTTGAATCCCAACGGTGCGGGAACTTGGATGTGTCAAAGCTAGCGGGAGTTTTTGAGGTGACTCTTGCCTTTGTGAATGCTTCTGCAATCATCCTTTTGATTTCTCGACTTTGGATGGATGATTGCCCCTAGCACTGGTAACCTTGAACTTGGTAGGGTTGTTATGGTTGAGGGGTGCTATAGGGCAGAGCGAAGAGTGAAGGCTGAGGATAGTATGTAAGTAGTGGTGTTGGTTGGGGTGTCCTTGGGTAGAGTGGGGAATGTGACCTTGGGATGATGAAGGGATTTGGTGAGCGAATGGATAGGTAGGGGTAGTGGCATATGGTACTAGTAAAAAGTTGTTGGTAGGGCTCGGTGGTACTGTATAGGTGTTCCCCTGAGTGGACCAAGTAGGTATGGGTAATTGGCCTTGATGTGAGATAAAGGGAGAGGACCCACATGTGAGCAGAGATTGTGGGTTCCCCATTATTCCCGAATGTTGATGCTATGCCAGAAATTGGTGGACTTGATTGGCCATCCCTTCAAGCAATTGATGAGAGTTGGTTGGCGTTGACCTTGCTCCAATGGACACATGTGTGGGTGAAACATTGTAGGGTTGGAGTATCCTATCTCCTCCTCTTCCCTGACATCCTCTTCATTGTGTTGTCCTTGGGCTTCGCTTGTAGGAGGAAGTATAAGGGTAGAACCTCCAGACGAATAATCAAAAGAAATAGACACGTAAGGGAATTGGCAGCGAGGCTTGTGCTGTTGGAAGCTCGGAGTGTCTAGCTCTCCCATGGAGGTTGTTGGAGTATTGAAGAGGAACTCATGCTACCTATGAACCTTGCTGGCTTGGGTTGTAGAAGGTGAGGAGGCTACCATGCTTGTGGTAACTTGGGTTGTGCTCGGTGTGGGAGTCACGTCAAAGGGATAGACATATGACCTCAACCATGTCTGTTGAACCTCAGATAGCATCCACTAGTCTCTTTTATTATTTATTACAATCAACTAAAACAAGAAATAGAAAATATAGACTCGGCGTATCACTACGCGATACCCTACTACAAAATGTCTAAAATAAAGGTAGAAGAGACACAAACTCAACATAAAAAGAACGCGAAGAAGATGTTTGTGCTATTATTGGATCAAGAACTGGAACTAGAGATCTGAACTGACATCCCTACACCTTGTTAATCACACACGCACATAGACTACACTGCAAGCAAGTCAATTAGTGCACTCCTGTCATGTCGCTTGTTATTGTGGCGACACAACATGTCATCGATGAAAGTGGTGATGTTGAAAGTCGTCGGTCAGTCAAGTGGTTGGTACCCCTAGCTACTCCGGTAACTAAGATCTGTCTTGGACAGACCAAACGCCAAGCAAACCTAGTTATCCAATCAAGTTCCAAACAGAATGCAGTTTTTAATGGGTTTGAAAAATTAATTAGTGGCTTGATTAACCTACGTTCACTCAGTCATGTAGATTTCTATGGCAAGGGTGAGGCCAACTTCAGGGACACTAAGGGTCACTCAATAGGATTTTGGATCTTCAGTACCGTTCTTAGGGTCGGTCCTAGCAAATCACAAAGCAATAAATAAATAAAGAATAGCACTATGTCAAGTATCTACTAGGGCTTATTACAGACACAGGGAGATAGGAGGAGTCTGAAATAATCACCGAGGATACTTTAGGTTCCCTAATCTAATAATCACAACCAAGATAGAGCATGGGTGAGCGACTGGCATAGCCCGGTTCACTTTGCTCGGTTGATCAAATCAGACAGAAAATCTCAAAGAACTATAATCTTGCTATCACACAAGTGGTTTCCACCCTAGTGGTGGATGGAAAACAAATCTAAAGACTGATAAAAAACAAAAAGACGGTAGATAAGAAAATTATTTAGTTTTTATTGATCCACGACACCAGTGTAGACTAGAAAAAACTGCGTTGGTTACTAAAATTGAAAGATTTGTAGTGAAAATGCTATGTCTGTTCCCATTGCCACTTTGGGAGGCGTCGCGATGTGTCACCGACTCTGGTTAGACGAGACATGTCGTCAATGTTACACGCAGCTGGAGATCCTAACCCTTAATCACTAGAAAAACCCCAAAGAGAAGGGTCTAGGGTGTCACAAAACCCTATACGTGTGACCCTTAGATCGAAAACAACACCTAAATCTAAGGAACTAAAAGGAATAGAAGGGAAAAGAGAAACGCATACGTAGCACAGAGGTTGGCTCAAAAGTCGGTCCCACTGTGATTGCCAATTTTTTGTACATGCAGGAAGAGAAAGATGAAATCTCCTTGTGTTTGCTGCTGATTTGATGTAGAAGTTGAGATCGTAGATTCACCGACTCACCGAATCAACGACTAGATGTTGTTCGGTGGCTTCTTCGTGCAACATAGCTTCTTTTTTCCCGTCAAAACAAACAAATCTGGATTAGACTAAGGTGAAGTAAACAAAAATCAATAGAACATGGAAAAACATGACTGAATGACCCATATACTAACCAGGGGTTGTTCCCGCATGCATATGCTATGGGTCTAATATGAAATACAGTGATAAAATGAAAAAGAAGTGATCGAACGATACTCCCTTCACCCTTCTGAATGCGACATGGATGAGAAAGTGGAGGCATGAACGAATGGTTGGGACTAAAGAGAAAATTAAGGGGGACTCCTTACGAGAATCCGGTAGGGTTTCACCAAGGTTTGCTCTCTCTGAACAAACTCTTTCAGAATCAGAACGCCTCCTCTAACCTGAGGGTTCTAGGGGTCTATTTATAGATGCCAAGACGTGAGGAATCTCGTTAAAACTAAGTGTGGAAGCTTCTAGAAACAATCAATTCGAAAATGATATAGTTTGAGCTCATCGCCTAAAGAGGTGGCGACACATTGAGATGTGTCGCCACGTGGACTAGCGATGGCCCGAGATATTTTTTTTTCTAATGAGAGAAAATAGCCAAAAATATGTTTTTGGGTCAAGTCGCTGCCCATACTAGTGTCAAGTTCTAAATACCTCCTTATTTAAAAATAAAATCCAAAATTGCTTTAACAAATATCTAGCAACTGTAAACAACTCTTCCTGACTTTTTCAAACTCTTTGGAAATCGCTAGAATATTTTAAAAGGTATTTGAATTTAAAATCAAATTTAAAATCCAAATTCAAAGTTAAAATCGAATTTAAAAGATAAAATCTCCAATAATTACGAGCATTAAATATATCTATAACAAATTCCAGCCTCGTATGAAATAAATATTTGGAAATTAAGCATATGTTGAAATTATCTTTTTAAATTATAGATAATTCTAGCCTTGAAAAAGTGATAATTAATATCATATCTAGTTTTGGACCTTGACAAAAATATATGATAATAATCTTAATGTCATCCATTATTCTAGAAGTTTTTGCAATTTCCTAGCATTTAATAAAGATTTATATAATATTCCCTAAATAAATAAATACTTAGAAAATCCTAGAAATTATAATAATCACGGGAAAATCATGATGATATTTATAAATATCCCATATATTATATTAAAACCTAGGATAACATGTTGTTATGAGAGGAGGACGTAGGTTGTTAGGCGCTTGCTGAGATGGCACTAGATGCTAGTCACCTATATAAGAGGCGATGAGTTGTATCGTCTTCTTACTTGGCGTCTAGTTTAGTCACCGCTCTCGAAGGTGTTATCTGGTCTGTTGCATTTTTCCCTCTGTATTTTATATTAAATCCAGAGAAGTTCCTTAAAAACTCGGAAAATGCTCAAAAATCTCATGAAATCATAAAACCATCTTCTTTAAGCTCAAGGTTCTCAAATCTACCACCAATTTGAGTAAAATGAGAGAGTTAGCTCTGCCACAGCTAGCGACTCACACTAAAACATTCAAAAGTCTCAAGCCTACTACTAGCTTATGCGGGTTAGCTCTGCCACAGCTAACAACCTAGAACCACGTAAAATCAAGAATATTTTTAAGGAAAACATGAAATATCTATATAAAAGAGAAGAAAATCTTTAATCTTGTGATTTAGGGCGCTTTAAAGGTTCCTATCCTAGATGGACTTTGGGAAATACGAAAATGAAATATCTACAGGCTCGTTGTGTGATTTTTGGTGTTCTTGTGCAATTTTCCACAGGTTTTAGCAAGTGAGACCCGATTTTGCTACATGGATGATTTCCTAATGGTTTTGGAATGAATGTAAATAGTTTTGAAAATCTTTCTAAAGTCCGATAAGATTTTATATTGCTGATTTTGCCCAATTTTCTCGTGATTTTTCATGGAATATGTGCTAGGTGAATTTTTGGTCACTCATGCATGTTTTCTGGTGTTTTTAGTTGCAGGTGCACATAATTAGCGATGTTATACTAGTGCACATAGCTAGGGGTCACTAGCCACACACTATAGGTTCCTATTAGTCTAAATGCCTTTAGATAGCCTTTAATTATTTTGTAAATTAGGCATTTAATTTTGTTTAATTGTAATTAGGCTATTGGATTTGATGGTAATGGCTTAGGTCATTACAAATTCACAATACTTTAACTGCATTGAGAACACCATTTTTCCCTTTACTCTGCTTTGCTATATCTAGCTTTAAATTATTCTCTTATTTTCTCAATAGTGCTATAACTGTATTGGTGCACTATATGTTATTTCGGTAGTACTGTATGTTATTTTTGTATTCAAAGCCAAAAGTATTCGACACTTTTCCCTAATCTCTATAATGCCCCTAACCCGGGCACGTTATCTAAATCATAGTATCATTAGCAAAATTACACTGATTATAGTAAAATTAAATAACTGTAACTAAGACTCACCTCTAGGAAATAATGTGCGGCTAGAAGCTCCAACTCCGGCACAGGAACTCGACTGCACCTGAAACCAAACAAGCACGCGTGAGTGACATCTAAGTCACCCAGTACGCGCCCCAAACACACAAACCACAAAAACTCTACAAAACCATTAAAACCCAGGTTTTTAATTTTCAAAGTTTGGTTTTCTTTTGAAAATCTACTTTTCCTTTTTTTGAAATATCGTTCACTTTTCTTCGGTTTGATATCACTTGGAAACTTGAGCCCAAGTCCATACTCTTTTCAAAACCCATCTTTCTTTCTTTTTCAAATCATTTGGAAATTCATTCCAAATCACATTCTCTTTCAGAAATACATATTTTGCATTTTCTTTTAAAATCTTTGGAATTCATTTTCCAAAACATGTCTTTTTCCATACTTGGGATTTCTTCCCAAAACCAAAATCACTTTCGAAACGCATATTTCTTACTAGATCCAGCCTAAAACACCATGCCTCTTGGGCTCAAAACCAAAATCATGAATACTGGCTTAGAACTGGTTAAAACACAATTCTTGTCTTATTCTTAGGATTTTAGGACCATTCATAAGTCCAATCCCATACAAACCACATTTTTTTTATTTCTCAAAAGCACATTCCTTTCTTATTCATTTCCACTTTTCTTTACTGATGTTACCTTGATCAGGGGTAACTAGGCACACAAGTAGTAGGCGAAGACATCATTTCCCCTACCTCCCTGCACTGCCGCAGCGAAATTCCTCGTGTGGGATGCCACCGCCCCGGCCAACCGACCTCAATTTCTTTCATGTATGCACGAGGATACGTCTTTGTCTGATGTTCCATCGGTGACCCGAACAACTAGGTACAACGACCTAGGCTCAGCCTACACCGTCAGTGACCCGAACAACTAGGTACAATAACCTTGGCTCAGCCTACACCGTCACGAGCTCGTCAACCCGAACAACTAGGTTCAACGACCTAGGCTCAGCCTACACCGTCTCAAGCTCGACAACCACAGTTGTGTCTGGCAACTGGTTTCATTGGAGCCTCATACTCCTACCACGTTGTCAACACCAACCCTCGTGGTTCCTTAACACATTTTTAGTGTTTCATTTTTCAAAACTCTTTAAGCTTTTCTTTTCAAAATCATGTCCATTTCATTCCTTTTCATTGCAGGAATTTGTTTTCCATGCAATACTTGACCTTCTTGAGGGGTCTCAACTCAATTCATGAAAAATCATGCTTTAAAAGTCATAAATTGGGTCTCATGTCCAAAACCACACACAATTAACCATCTCATTCATTTATAGGGTCTAAAACCCCAAAACCATGCCCAAATCCACTTATTTGGGTTCTATATTCCTCCATGCCATTTGCATAGGGAAAACACCACTAACACATGTTCATTGTTCATTTAAAACCTTTTATTTCCATTATTTGTGCCCATTTGTTCTCAGGGGCCAGGGGATGAAAATGGCAGACCGAATTGGAATTTGGTATACCGAAAATCACTGATTTGGTATATCGAAACCCCCTATTTCGGTCGACCAAAAGCCGAAACCAGGGATCTTGGCTTAATCTGTCAGGATTTCGGCATACCAAATTCCCCACAAATAGGGCACACCTCTATTTCGGTTGATGAAAATCGCCCAAAGTGGGAGCCTCAATCAGACCTCCCAAACACACATCACAAATTACCATTAAATTATAGGGTGTAGACTCTTGAGTCTACTTCAAAACCCCTCAAACCATTTCTCAATCCCTTAACTATGTGATTCATACAAAAATCTCAAAGGGGAGGAGCTCAGTTTAACCTACTGTAGTTTACATCCCAAATCTCGTTTAATCCCACAAATTTTTCATCCTAACCGTATAATATCTATGTTTTCATGCATTTCAACTCATTATCATCAATTTCCCTATTTTTCTAAGATTTTGCATGCATTCTCTCATTTGTTTCAAGGAAACAAAGGACAGAAGGTAGGGAGGGTCGCGTACCTCTCTGGCAGCCCCCGCAACTCCGACGAGCTCCACCACACTCTGGCGTAGCCTCGGCCTCCCGTGGATGCACCCGCACGCTGACCTTCCTCTCCCAGCTTGCACGCCCCCCGTTCTCTCCTCCTCCTTTCTCGCTGTTTCCTCCCTTGCCCACTCCTGCCTCCCTCTCTTTATCCTCTACTCCTCCCGCGTCGCGCCAGCCGTCCATCGCGTCGGAAGAGACGACGAGGCACGGGCCTCTGTCACTAGTGGCACGAGTGTGGGGAAGAAGAGGACGAGGGAGGGTGGAAGGATATAGCCCGTGAGAGAGAGGGAAAAGAAAGGACAAAAAGAAGGAAAGAACAGGAAGAAAAGACAAGCACGCAAACTGAGGCGACTGTGCATCCTCAAATCGGACTCCATATTGATCCCAAATCGCAATCAGGTGCACAGAAAGCCAACCACAAGCTCACACATCCATGAAACAACAGATTATCCATTAATAAACTAGTTATACAATATTACAATTAATTACATGGTTTACAATTAAAAATGGATAATCAGATCCAGATGTCACATAATGCTATAACTGTATTTATGCACTATATGCAACCAAACAAAATTAAGCATTTATCAACTAGGTCAACTATTGTAGCCTATTTTTTGTGCATTGTTTCTTTTTCCCCATACTTTTTTGGATTGAGTGATTGGAATCTAATAAGGTGCATGACTTTATTCTTGACAAGTAGTTGAAATTCTTCAATTAAATAGTCAAGCTTTGCTTCAATTATTATTCTTTTAAATTTTAATGTTATGTCACTTCTAGGCTCAAATATTATTAACTTGTGTTATGTTTGAGACCAATAACTTGCATTACTCTGGTAAACAATACAATCATGTCACATAATAGGAGGAACATGGTGATTTACTACTGTGATTTTCCAGTTGCTAGGTTCATCTCTGACACTGCGAGCAACCTAGGTAGGGCGTTTCTAAAGTACACCCAAATTAATGTAAGCGACTTGTGAATGTTTTATACATGTTTATTGTTAGAGATTTTGTATCTCATTTTATCAATTACATTTTTTCATAGGAAGAATTGAAGTGCAAATTTTAAGAATGGGAGGATGCAAGACTGAATGATGTGAGTAGCTCTAAGTGTCAATGCATAGCAAAGGTTGAAGACAAGCTAGTAGACGTGCAAAATAAGGTGGTAGAAGTACAAGATATGGTGGTGGGAATGAAGAAGGAATGGTGTGCAATGAACGTAAGGAGAGACAAAGAAGTTCGTGTTGTATTGATGCTACTCTTCGCCATCTAGGTGACTGTTTAACTCCACTGAAGGATGGGAGACAAGCTGGTTGGGACGTCCGACATTTTAAATTTCTTATTTTTATATGTTATGGTTGGGCTAAGATGTATGGTTAATACAATATTATAGGTCCACCTTGTTCACCATAACATGTAAAATGTATGATTCATTTCAATTTGTTCAGTATAGCTTGTGTTTCTTTGGCTTAATTTGTCCAACTACTATCACACATTTTAATGTTAACAATCTTTCAGTTATTTTGCTTCACAAATATATGAATTTATTTGTGAGATTCAATATTTGCTTTAGTTTAATTTTCAAATATCAAATGGTCTACCATTGGTTTTTAGCAAAGCATATATGGATTTACTTTTTCTCATTAATAGTTCCATCACATTGGTCTAAACAGATGATAATTCACAGCATGTGTGTTTTTCTCTACATTTGAATTTTTTCCTACATCCATATCCATTGGAATCTCATGTTCAGAAGGATAGGTGAGCTCTTTGCAAGAGTTGCTCTCAGCCGCTCCTTAAATCTAGCGTTAGCTACAATGTTGGCAGTGACTCTCCTCTACTACAGCACTCTCTGCACTTGACCGTTTGTTTGAGGAATCTTTCCATCGGTGGGAGTTGGAGTTGAAGGAGTGGGCAAAATCACCACCCAAATGCAATCATTAACAGTTTGTTTGTAGTTTGTTCATGTGGTTTTTTTTTCAAACTCTATAGTATTTCTTTACTATTGATTTCTAAAGGAAAACCAAAAAAACATCAAGGGAGTTTTGTGCACATGGAAAGCATTAGAATTGATTTAAGCAGAAAGTAAATTCTTCTTTACTAAGGTAGTGTTTGGTAACGATTTTTGGTTTCCAATGTTTTTTTAAAAAGCTAGTGTAAACACTCCGATTTTGCAGTCACTTGGCAACAAACTCCTCTGGAAAGATGCTCTGGTTGCAACCACCACACCTAAACCCTAATTCCACTAAAACCCTAAACCCTCAAGTCCACTTAAGTCCACATAAATCCACGCTAACCTAATCAAAGCAAAAACCAATAATTAAAAAATCAAAACCAAATAAAACCCATCTAAATACATTTAAAACCCTAATTAAAGTCAAAATCAAATAAAATCCACCTAAATCCACTTAAAATCCTAATTAATCAAGTGAATACCCTAATTAAAGTCAAAATCAAATAAAATCCACTTAAATCCACTTAAAATCCTAATTAATCAAGTAAAAACCCTAATTAAGGTCAAAATTAAACAAAATCCACTTAAATACATTTAAAATCCTAATTAATCAAGTGAAAACCCTAAAAAACAACTTTAATCCATTTAAATTCAAGGAAAAAACCTAAATTAAACTCAAAACCCTAAAATCACTTAATTAAGCTAAAAATCCTAATTTAAACTCAAAACTTTAATTAAAATCCAAAAAACCTAATTAAACTAAAAAAACTGATAAAAATCTAAAACCCCTAAATTAAACTCAAAATTCTATTTAAAACACAAAAACCCTAATAAACTAAAAAAACCCTTAATTAAAATCCAAAAATCCTAATTTTAACTAAAAACTCTAATTAAAATCCAAAACCCTAAAAAACCCTTAAAATAATTAAAATCCAAATTTGAAGCCAATTAATTAAACCTTAAATCATAAAATCAAAGAATTTAATTAAAACCACAAAAAAACCTAAGTTAAATAAAACTTTAAAATTCCTAAACCCTAATCACAAAAACCCTAAAAGAAAAAAACAATAATCCTAAAAAAATTTTATCTAAAACCAAATAATTAAAACCTAAATTAAAATCACAAAACCAAAATCAAAACCTAAAACCAAAAATCAAAACCTAAAACCAAAAGGCCAAAACCCTTAAAACCTAAAACCAAAAAAACCAAAAGCTCAAAAAATCAAGCCCGTTAAGCCCAAACCACATTTAATTTAAAACTTAGGAAACAAAAAAAAAACCAACAGTTCCTTCTTCCTCCCTGCAACCATCTCCCCATCTCCCTCCTTTCCTACGAGCTGGCCAACTGCCAGCCACGATCCACGACCCCAACCGCATCTTCCACCCCTTTTAGAGCATGAGAAACCACTAGGGGAGGGGATCAGAGGAGAGGAACCGGAGGAACGGAGGAAGCGCCAGAGAAAAGAGAAGAGAGAGCCTGAGACCACTCCATTGGAGCCCAGAAAATTTGACAATTCTCCCCACCGTGAGCGCATCTTCTCCAACCTACTTGCAACCTCAGAACCCCCTTGAACCGACACAGCCAGAGCAACCACCGGAGAAGTGCCATCATCGAGCTCCGCCAAGAGGGACAACAATTGCCAACCAAGTACTCCTCTTCCCCACTTTTTCAATCTTGAGTATGTTCCTTAGGTCCAGAAGACTTCCCCTAGCTTTTTATGCGAGTTTAGCCGGAGTGGGCCACCCCGCTAGTCGTCTCTCTCACCTCCAGTGGTGGGTTCACCACCACCGGCGAGGCCATAGGCCTCCTGGGACAGGTGAGGCCCCTAGGGCCTTTCCTCTCTCTTCCTCCTCCTCCTCTCTGAGCCTCGTCGCTCAGGGGAGGCTTCTTGGCCTCTTGTGGCCAGACAATCGCCGTTGTCATTGCTTCACCCATCGCTGGAGCTAGAGACGGGTTGAGCACTCCAAGCCACTCAAATCCCGCCCGCAACAACCAGAAGCACCACCTCGGTCTCTCGAAGCTTTTCCAATCGTCGCCCGCACTCCACTGTCGCAGCAACACCACCTCCACCATCGCCTGAAATTGCCGTTGGAGACCGAGACGGGTGGCGCAACCTAGGCAGCCTTGATCATTCTCGACACCCCAGGAAGCATCTTTGTGCCTCCCTCAAGCTCCCTGGACCCTTCGCCACGCCTGTAGGACCGTCGCCAGCGAAGCTCACCATCGACGGAGAAGAATGGTCGTGGCTGACGTCGACTCGCCGTTCCAGCCGTCGAGGATCTCATAGGTGCCATTGGATCTTCCCCCCATCACCTCCTCAAGCTCCTCAGCCCCTCAGGTCACCGATCAGCCTCTGGGAGAGGTCAAGTGAGCCTCCTAGGCCGTCGCCGCTTGCGATCTTCGAATCGCCGGCGGTGACCGTTAGTTTTTAGGTTTTATTTAAAAAAGCCCCTGTAGTTTTTAAAATATTACAGTTTTTAGTTCCTTGAAAATCATGTTTGCATTGTAAATTAATCTTTAATTTCATTTTTTAATCACATTTGCACTTGTGTGTGTATTTTGCACATTAGACCCTGAGTTTTCAGGAAATTACTAAAGTACAATTTTCACACATGTCACACCATAGAGCCACATTTTCTTTAAATCCTTCATCTTAGCATTAAGGTAAGACTTTCTGAGCACATTTTAAACATGATCATTCCCTTTTTGTGAATTTTGCACATTAGACCTTGAGTTTTTAGGAAATTACCTAGGTGTAATTCTCATATATTTTAGTGCCACATTTTCCTTTAATCCATCCTTTGCACACTAGGATAGAAGTCTTTGAATGTATTTTAATCCAGATTTTCACCCTTTTCTGTGAATTTTGCATTTTGGTCCTTGTACTTGTCCCTTGTTGTGTTTATATCATTTTATTATTATTTTTAGACCTTGTCCTCTACATGTTTTCATGACAGCAACATTTTCCTGACATTTTGCATACATTTTAGACCATGCATCATCCGCATACATGCATTTATCACATCTGACCATTGAAATGACCAAATTACCCTTGTGACATCAATTCATGCACATGCATGTTAGTTATTGTATCAAGTCATGCATAATCTCTGTCCAAATCATTCCTTAGTATTCTTTACCCATTTAGGTACATTTTCATGCATTCTACATAGTTTTTGTTGTATTTGCACATCAGTCCATCCTTTTCGAATAAGTCTGCATCTTATGTGTTTTCCCATGGATTTTTCTCTTACCTATCTTCAGATTCCTTCATTTGATATTTGATTTGACTACCTTCATTCCATATTTTCGGATTTTTTCGATTTGATTTAGATTTCATCACCCGAGGGCATACATTAACAGGCCTGAAGGCCGACATTGGCCCCATCGCAGATTATTTTCCCCTTTTGATTTGTATGACATGTTTTCATGATTTTGACGATTCAGGTTGACCCCACTCTTGATCCTTTGACACTGATGTGACTTTCTATAACAGTCTGTCCAAAAACACCGTCATTTTATGTGATTTTCTTCACATGTCACAATTTACCTATTTTCGTGGAATTCTTCGTAATTTTCCCATCTCGATTCCCATAATGTTTGCCATGATTCTAATGATTTGGGTCTATCACATTTTTGATGTTCTTGATGTCAGTGTGGTTTTCTAGAACATTCTTTCCAAAAACACCGTCATTTTATGTGAATCTCTTTACATGTCACAGTTTACCTATTTTGTGTGGACTTTTTTGCAGTTTTTCCGTCTTGATTTCCATGATGTTTTCTGTGATTCTGACAATTTGAGTTGGTTGTATTTTTGATTTTATTGAGGTCTGTATAATTTACCGAGCCTTTCTCGCCAGAAATCTCATCATTTCATGTGATTTTCTTTGTTGTGTCATACTTTGTGATTTCATCGTTTCATGTGGATTTCTTTGCAGTTTTCGCGTACCATCTCGTACATCCATCTAGTCTTGTCTGGACATTCATATTAGCATGATTAGAGCACCATCTAGGCATTGCAAACATTCTTTCAGTCTCTAGTAAGCGAATCAGACTAGAAAGACTGAGTTTCTCGGACATATGGGGGTGCCTAACACCTTCTCCATGCGTAATAGGAATCCTTACCCATCCTATGGTTAGTAGACATCTGGCCTTCATGTTTGCATCTCACGCATTCATCTTTTGTGATTTGTTCGTGATTTTCCTCGTCTTTCCCTTAAAAGACTAGGTGACGACTCCTTTTCTTTTCAGTTTTATCCTATCTTGCGCCCTCGCCATCTTGACATGGCTGTGGCCTCCTCCCTCTGACACGACCCTGCGCCGGATCCCCGGGCCGAGCATGGTCACAGCTAGCTTATGTGTTTTTTTAGCTGTAAACAACTTATGAGATAGATGAAGAATTATGTTTGGTTGCATTGCAAAACAAGCACTTATTTTTTGTCTAAAATGACCAAGTCGCCCTTCATATCCTCCTTTCTCCATCTCCTCCTCATTGGCATCACCTTCTCCTCCCTCTCCTATTCCTCCCTCCTTCCTTTCAGAAAATCTCCTCCTCCCTCTCTCATTGTTGGTGTCAAAACTTCTTCTTCTTCTTCTTCTTCTTTTTCTTCTTCTTATTCTCCTCTACCCCCATCTTTCCTCCTCCTCCTCGTCTGTCTCCATCTCTCCTCCTCATTCCCAACTCCTTTGCCGTCGTTGTTAGCTCCCCAACCACATCACCTGTCCCCTTGAGAACCTGATCTCCTTGTCTACCCATATCTCTCCTCCTCCTCCTCCTCTCGGACTGGAACTTGATCTCCTCCTCTGCCCCTTTCTCTCCTCCTCTGCGCACATTTCTCCTTCACCCCCCACTTCACTACTGTGACCAAGCCAGGGGGGGGGGACTCCCGTGTGCCTCTATCTATGAGAAGAATTCACGAGGATCGATAGGGCCACGACAGGAGCGGTGAGTTCGAGGAAAGGGGTGCTTGACTTGAAAGTATCAGAAAACACATAAAAACAAAATAAATGGATAAGGGGAGTTGCCACCTAGTCTATTTAATAGAAAGACTAGGAAAATAGAAAAAATGCAATGCGATGCAAAACAAACAAACAAAAAACAAATAAAAAGAAATGACTCTGACGCTAATGGATAATACATAGGTCATTGCGGGCAGAGAAACAAGTAAAGACTCCTGTTACTTACAGCGAAGGTGTTAGGCACTCCTGTATGCTCAATGAATCGATCTTTTTGCGATTTTCTGCTCGTGTGTGTGGCAAATGCGAATGTATGCTTGCTTGTGTCTAAGATAGATGCATACTTCATGCCATGTGAAAATAAACGAAATGCAAGAGGCACAAAATCCATGCAACCTAATGTTCAGCCACGCTATACGAATTCTAGACCAATAGTTCACAAAAGCTTGACACAGTAAACATCCTTGCCTTAAAGATGAATGCACGAAATTTAAAAAAACTCAATGGAAAACAATGTATGCAACGTTCAGGACATTATGTTAGCACGAATGCTATTCACTGTACGCCTTTGGGCAATATGCAATATACAATGCAAGGAAGTCGATTCAGGACATGATGTAGGCGATTATGCTGATCATTGTACGCCCATGGGCGAGATACAAAAAGCAATGCATGAATGTCATTAATGTATACCCAAGTGGGCACGATGTTTAATGCTATGTGGATGTAGGTAAAGTAGGGAAAAAGCTGAGCAAAACTAATTAAATCGAATTAAACATCAACATCTATGAATAAATAGCATGGTATGCTCAAACAGATAATATGCAATGCCATGCAGAGGTTCTTGCAAAGTGTAAACAGACTCAGAATACCCATCATCCTGTAAACAAGTCAAACAGAGCGGTTCTTCTGACGTCGCCTGTTAGTACAGCGTTAGATCTCATCGCCGGTCTATTGGGCTACCAGGTGGGTCGCTTCTCAGTCAGGTGGCACGCGCCTCAGACTGGTCCAGCAGCCCAGATTTGTCTTGGACAGATCAGACGTCAAACAAACCTAATTAAGCAATCAAGTTTCAGAGAAAACACCGATTTTAATGGGTTCAGTTATTTACTTAATGATTTGATTAACCTGTGTTCGCTCAATCATGTAGGTTCCTATGGTAGGGGTGAAGCTGATTTCAAGGGTTCTAAGGGTCACTCAGTAGGATTTGGGCTCTTGGGTATCGCTCTTTGGCCTTCGTTAGGGTCTATTAAGCGAGCCTAGACTACAGATTTATCTATCTAAAGAGGGGCCCGCAACTTAGGATTCTATCCTTATAGGTCGGTCCTAGCAAACCACAAAGTAGTAAATAAACATAAAACAGCAAGATATCAAGTATCTACCAAGGTTTGTTACAGACTTAGGGACAAAGGTGAAGTCTGAAACAACCCTCTAGGACACCTTAGGTTCCCAGACCTAATAATCACAACCAGGACAGAGTATGTGTAGGTGACTGGCACTGGCCTGGGTTTGCTCTGATCAGTTGGTCAAACTAGATAGTGAATCCTAAAGAATTGTAACCTTGCTGTCAAGTAAATAGTTTTCACCCTATCATTAAACATGAAAACAACCCTAGAAATCGGTAAAAAGCCAAAATGATAGTGGACAGGAATATTATCATTTATTTATTCAGATCGCTACTGCAGGCGATAAAAATCAACACTGATAGTAAAAATTAAAGCCTATAGGAAAAAAATGCTAAAGATTATCCGTCACCTACTTGATAGGCGCTAGAACTCGTCGTCGATAGGTCTGGCAATGAGATTAGTCGCCTCCAATTATGGCGACGAGATGTATTCTTCCTCCTCTCGCATGCATGGGTTGTCTAAGGCTACAGGACCTGTCTCCCTCCTCTCTCTCTCTCTCTCTCTCTCTCTCTCTCTTACGTGTATGGGTCTATGGTTTCAATGGAGGGTGGTTGTGGTGTGGTTTGGTTTCTCTCTCTCCATCTCTCCCTTTCTCTCTCTCTCTCTCTCTTATGGGTCTAGGGTTTTAGGGGAATGTTGGAGGTGGTGTTGGTTTCTCTAGGCTGCCTCTCTCTCCTCCCTACTGCATGGGCTTGGGGCAAGAGGGACGACAACTACTAGAGGTTGCGGGTGGTGTCTGGTTGGTAGGGAAGACGTCGGGCTGGTGTGGTTGTGCATGGAGAGGAGGCTGCGTTGGGTATGGGTTGATGGCTGGTGTTTGGACGTGGTGTTTGTGGCTATTGGGTTTGCATGGATTGCAGACATGGACGAAGACATGATGCATGCAAAACGAGGGAGAGGGATCACCGCTCACGCTCAAAGGCTGATGGCCTCGCGTGGACGACGACTCATCGCCAAAAAACACAAGTAATGCGATGAACTGGGATAAAACGACGAGAAAATCCTCAAACATACACTGAAATGCATTGGAAACAAGAAAGTAACAATCATATAAGCAATTCCAACAAGGATAGGAGGTATACCTACGTGGTTGATGGGTTTTAACGTCCTCTGGAGATGCCGACGGCTGCTGGACGTGGAGGGAGACTTGGGCTACTCGGACTTGTCTCTCTTCCTCTCTTCTACTTGAATGCTAGGGTTTCTCACCGTTTCCTCTCCTTCTTCCCTTTTTTTTCTTCCTCCCCCTTCGTTTTGTGATGATGGGTGGCTTTTATAAGGCATATGGTTGCATGAGAGATGTCAGATGTGGAGTTTTTAAATGGATAGTGAAGATGAGCTAGGTTTGCATGGGCTTTTTGTGGGCCTAGGGTTTAGATTGGGCTTATGGTGTGAGTTATTATGGTTTATTATTTGTGGGTTTATGCCTATTTTTATTTTCATGTTTGGTTTAGATTGTTTTGGTTTTGGTTTATTTTTACTCATTTTATTATATATTTTTCTTTTAGGTTTGATTTAGGTTTGGTTTTATTTTTGGTTCATTTTATTTTTTAGGTTTATGCTAGGTTTGATTTTGGTTTGGTTTTATCTTTGTGGGGCGAAGTAGGTTTACGGTTGGACCTATGGTGTGGATTGATTTGGGCTCAAGCTATTATTTTGGGTTTTATGATAGGTTTTTGCTTATTTTTGGGTTTAGAGGGCCAAGTTAGGTCTACCGCAGCTAGAGCATGATCCGGAAGGTCTGCCGCCAAATGGCCTCAAAATAAGAGTGTCTACAACCGCTTACGTTGACACTACCACCTTGTGGGCCTCCTATTCCTCTACCGCCCTGCCCATTGACCTGTCCTTCCTCTGGTCTCAACTCAAGGCTGAGCTCGAGTTGATAGTGCTGCACGAGGTCTGACTTGGGAGTATTAGCGAGAATGACGTCGTCAACAAGCGGCATGGGATCCAGGTCGTGCTTTAACAAGTCGCTAGGAGTGGGAGAGGTGGGAAAAAGGAGAGGAAGAAGAAGAGAACTCATATATAATATTACGTTTTCAACGAGGACAATATAGGAAATAAATGAAAAAAGATCCAGCATTTTGAAAAAAGCTGCCTCCCATAGCTTTTTTTGAACGCTACCTATGTGAAATATTGGTGTTTGTGTAGGAAATGAAATCAATGGATTTTGTTGGATCCCAAAGTATAAAAGTTAAGCTCACTCCTCATTTCCAACCTCTCACCTTGCAATTTCAACAGAATTGTATACTTTGACCCTTAGGGCCTATTCGTGCCTTAGAAACCAAAGGAAATGGAAAATATTAGTCAAAGGAAAACCAAAGGAAACAGAAACCAACGAAATTTATTTTCCGTTTGACCAAATTTCTGGTGTTTATGCCTATCATTGGAAACAAACAAAAATTAAAAGGTATGTGTTTACGCTTGCTAATGGATACAGAAGGAAAGTAGTTTTAATTTGTCCAAATAAACATAAATGTCTTTAATTTTACAATAGCAATAGAACTAATGGAATTACATAATCAACGAAATCACATAGAATCAGCGATATTAATTCGCATCTGATCAGCTATCGCTTTTTTTTGTTTTTGAGATAATCCCATCGCTCTATATGCCTCTTTAGCTTCATCATCATCATCTTCTTCCTCAGAAGCTTGTAGCATAAGTACACATAATATCACAAGCATGATATTGTCATGTTTCCCACAACATATAAAAGAATGACTGTTTGCCATTGGTTCTTCAATTATGCCCTTTCCTTGTCACCTTTAGCCATATCTATCATACATTACCAATATAATACACATACATATCAAATAAAATTAGAGCATAATCATATAAACAAATGACAACTTAAGTGGAGAGAAATGCCAAAAGTAAAACTTCACCTACTTAACAAAAAGATAAGGCAGTTGGGAATTAAGACAATAAAGAAACAAATATAAGCCACCAAAAGCATTGAGACAATTAACCAAACAAATATCAAAACATTACAACAATCATACCTTCACGACTTGAAAGGTCTATTCCACCTGGAAGAGCATGAAAATGTTGAATAGCTTTGTTTACATCACAATACTTTGTAAAGTATTCCACCAGCACCCTAAAATGGAAACAGTGATAAGAATATTTTGAAATTGCTCATCAATAGAATAAAAATTCTGTAGCCAATGAAGTGACAATTGTTGGATACTTAAGCTTCTCTAGAGGGGGGGTGAATAGAGATTTTCCGGTTTTAATTATGTCTTTGGAATTTATTATGCAATTCAAGAATTTGACACAAAACACATTCAATCGCAAAGACAATAGATTTATAGTGGTTCAG
>JAMKQA010007599.1:0-35882 GCA_024699735.1 Posidonia australis | reverse complement strand
CGATTTTTTCCTTTTTTATGTGTTTTTGGTTTTCCTCGTCTTTCCATTAAAAGACTAGGTGGCGACTCCTTTCTTTTTCTTCTTTTCTTTTCCTTGCGCATTTCACCAGTCGAGGCATGGCTGTGATCCGCCTTCTCCCTTGTGGGCCGGCATGGTCATAGTAGGGAACTGAAATATGATGAAAAGCAAGCATAAAAAGTCCTCTTATCACTTCTCTTTAAATCAAGCATGTTCATGGGTTAAGAAGTTGTAACTACTACTTAGTGGGTTTTCAAGATTATGCAATGATTTAATTAGCTTAACAGACATGTAGAGATGACAAACATGCAAAGAGTATGTTTACAGTTCAGTTCATAGCTAGTATTTGCATGGAATCATGATTCAGTATATAAAAACAGTGACCACATGATGCAGAAATTAACATGACATAGAAACATTATGAAACACAAGTAGGAGCATCCAACTTATCATAAAAGACACGAAAAAATATCACTAACAGATCATACATCCAGTTAGTTGCATGCTTTATTCAGTTTATTATCTAGAGTTTATATAAAGTGATAAGTAGAGATCCTACCTTGCCTAGGATGTTTCCTCCTTGGATGGCTCAAGATAATACTTCCTTGTTGCTTTGGATCAGCTGGGAATGCTCTGAGATGCAAGAAGATCCTCTGGAAACGAGAGTAGGTTGTTGAGAGTAGGTGAGTGGCTTAACCAAGAGATGGTAGGTAGCTCAGCCAAGAGAGATGAGTTGCCCAGAGAGCCAAAAGGCTACTAATGGATGGCTTTTTATAGAATCTCAACAAGGTAACTCCAATGGGATGCAAACAGCCTCGAAAACGAACAGCCTTGCGTAGATTCGTTAGGAATATCTGCAGGCGAGGGTCATAGAAGATGGCAAGTCAGCAGCCAGCACCCTAAAAAGTGGCAGTTCGCCAGCTTGGTGCGCCAAGATGGTGCTCCAGAAAGGTGCGCCATCTTGGTACTCTAGCTTTGGGAGCCACTGTGGTGCTCCTGCTTGATGCTCCAATCTAGTGCTCCACATTGGTGCTCTCGACTAGCTGCCTGAATTGCTAATTGGGCAACGGGCTTGCTAGAGGCTTGTGGTCGGTTTGTGCAATGATCTCTGGCTGGTTAAAATGTTAAATAGGATTCGAAAGTGGTTTGGCTTACTGCATCCAAAGCAACATCTTCAAACTATTTATCTATGAGCTACGTCAAAATCGAGGTGTCTACAACAACAACATGGCTGTGGACTCTACGCAACAATCTAGAATTTGGCGAATACAATCGAGAGAATGTCCTACAGCAACGTGGCCAAATACAGAGCTATCAAAACACCACAGTTGAATAGAACATACCCCAAATATACTAGTCAGAGGCAAACTACAATCCCAATCAAAGGGCCTTTATCAAGTCGCCCCGATTCCTTCTAGCTTCTGAGTACAATACAGGAAAGCATTTGGGTGCACATACTTCTAGTCACTTGATGAATGGATCACTTGCTTTGACTAGTGATGGTCTCAAGTACCCTAGTGGCTCATGGAACATCTGTAGTTACAGTCTGGCTTCCAAGACCCCATACCCTCAAGTGATGTCCAACCAGTCCAATACAAGGGGCATGTCAGCTGCTCTTTGGTCAAAAGTCACATACAAAAGACCAGCTATAGTGAGATTGAACCAGAGTCTTTGACCAGGGGCATGTCAGCTGCTTTTTGGTCAAAAGTCATAGATAAATCACCAGCTACAGTGTAATTGAACCAGAATTTTCAACCAGGGGCATGTCAGCTGCTCTTTGGTCGAAGCTCACGTATCAGGCGCCTAACAGAACATCAAATTACTATGTAAACTGAGTCAAAGCCTTCAACCAAGGGCATGTAAGCTGCTTTGTGGAAAGAAGGATTGTTTTGAGAATGCTTGGAAGAAATTATCTTCCAAATGATGGTCAGTGCACCTTCTTATAGAGAAGTGGCATTCATCATATAATGGCTCCTACAAGATGACAACTGTAGTAGGGCACTATGCTGTTTCAACTGACATCCCCCATAGCAGCGACGATCCAGGGTGCACTGATACTTGAATAAGATCCTATTAGTAAATCCTTTTGGCTAAATAGATGGCCAGGCCCTCTTGCTTCGAATTTTGGTCTTGACGGACGAATTCAAGGCACCTCCACTCGCCTTCAGATTCCTATCTGGATGGACGGATTCAAGGC
Organism: Posidonia australis; assembly: GCA_024699735.1. NCBI lineage: Eukaryota > Viridiplantae > Streptophyta > Magnoliopsida > Alismatales > Posidoniaceae > Posidonia > Posidonia australis. Next base: position 33,667 of record JAMKQA010007599.1, on the reverse strand, counting down.
CTCCCCATTTTATCTTGACTAGACTGCCAAATGTAGTCTAGATGTTCCCATCCCTGGTTCGGTCTGTTAGGACGAACCTCAGTGCCACCTCTTGCCTTCGAAATCCTATCCGAACAGACGGATTCAAGGCCTCTGCTTTTCATCTTTCTAGACTACCGGACGTAGTCTGGTTGTTCCCATCCCTGGTTCAGTCTGTTTGGATGAACCTTGGTGCCACCTCTCACCTTCAAATTCCTATCCGAATGGATAGATTCAAGGCCTCCCCTTTTCATCTTGTCTAGACTGCCAGACGAAGTCTAGATGTTCCCATCCCTGGTTTGATCTGTTTGGATGAACCTCGGTGCCACCACTCACCTTAGAATTCCTATCTGGACAGATGGATTCAAGGCCTCCCCTTTTCATTTTGTCTAGACTGCCGGACGTAGTCTAGATGTTCCCATCCCTGGTTCGGTCCGTCAGGACGAACCTCGGTGCCACCTCTCACCTTCGAATTCCTATCCGAACGGACAGATTCAAGGCATCCCTTTTCATCTTTCTAGACTACCGGACGGAGTCTAGATATTCCCATCCCTGGTTTGATCAGTTCGGAAAAACCTTGGCGCCACCTCTCGCCTTTGAATTCCTATTCGGATGGACGGATTTAAGGCCTCCTCCTTTCATCTTTTCTAGACTGCCAGATGTACTCTAGATGTTCCCATCCCTGGTTCGGTGCTTCAGGACAAACCTTGGTGCCCCCTCTTGCCTTCGAATTCTTATCTGAATGGAAGGATTGAAGGCATCCCCTTTTCATCTTGTCCAGACTGCCGGACATAGCCTAGAAGTTCCCATCCGTTGTTCGGTCTGTTTGGACGAACCTCGGTGCCACCTCTCGCCTTCGAATTCCTATCCGGACGGACGGATTCAAGGCCTCCCCTTTTCATCTTGTCTAGTCTATCGAACGTAGTCTAGATGTTCCCATCCCTGGTGCGGTCCGTCAGGACGAACCTCGTTGCCACCTCTCGCCTTCGAGTTCCTATCTGGACGGATGGATTCAAGGCCTCCCCTTTTCATCTTGTCTAGATTGCCGGACATAGTCTAGATGTTCCCATCCCTGGTTCGATTCGTCAGGACGAACCTCGGTGCCACCTATCACCTTCGAATTCCTATCCAAACGGACGGATTCAAGGCATCCCTTTTCATCTTTCTAGACTACCGGACGGAGTCTAGATATTCCCATCCCTGGTTCGATCTGTTCGGAAAAACCTTGGTGCCACCTCTCGCCTTTGAATTCCTATTCGGACGGACGGATTTAAGGCCTCCCCCTTTCATCTTTTCTAGACTGCCAGATGTACTCTAGATGTTCCCATCCCTGGATCGGTGCTTCAGGACAAACCTTGGTGCCCCCTCTTGCCTTCGAATTCTTATCTGAACGGAAGGATTGAAGGCATCCCCTTTTCATCTTGTCTAGACTGCCGGACATAGCCTAGATGTTCCCATCCCTTGTTCGGTCTGTTTGGACGACCCTCGGTGCCACCTCTCGCCTTCGAATTCCTATCCGGACGGACGGATTGAAGGCCTCCCCTTTTCATCTTGTCTAGACTATCGAACGTAGTCTAGATGTTCCCATCCCTGGTGCGGTTCGTCAGGACGAACCTCGTTGCCACCTCTCGCCTTCGAGTTCCTATCCGGATGGATGGATTCAAGGCCTCCCCTTTTCATCTTGTCTAGATTGCCGGACATAGTCTAGATGTTCCCATCCCTGGTTCGATTCGTCAGGACGAATCTCGGTGCCACCTCTTTCCTTCGAATTCCTATCCAGACGGACAGATTCAAGGCTTCCCCTTTTCATCTTGTCTAGACTGCTGAACGGAGTCTAGATGTTCCCGTCCTTGGTTCGATCCGTTCGGACGAACCATGGTGCCACTTCTCGCCTTTGAATTCCTGTCCAAAGGGATGGATTCAAGGCTTCCCCTTTTCTTCTTTCTAGACTACCAGACGGAGTCTAGATGTTCCCATCCCTGGTTCGATCCGTTTGGACGAACCTCGGTGCCACTTCTCGCCTTCGAATTCCTATCCAGACGAACAGATTCAAGGCCTCCCCTTTTCATCTCTCTAGACTACCATATAGAGTCTAGATGTTCCCATCCCTGGTTCGATCCGTTTGGACAAACCTCGATGCCATTTCTCGCCTTCGAATTCCTATCAGGACGGACGGATTCAAGGCCTTCCTATTCCATTCTTTCTAGACTTCCGAACGGAGTCTAGATGTTCCCATCCCTAGTTCGATCCGTCCAGACGAACCTTGATGCCCTTTTGTTTTGAGTTCCACTCCGAATGGACGGAATCAAAGCAAATTGTTTGTCTCCTTCCTTTTGGGTTGGTATCCCGAACTATCCAAGCAATCCTTGTGATGCCCGATGGATTCCAACTTTCCTTGTTCCTTCCTTCCTTTTAGGCTGGTATCCTAAACTACCCAGGTAATCCTGGTGATGCCCGATGGATTCCTAGTTTCCTTGTTCCTTCCTTTTGGGCTGGTAGTCCAAACTATTTGGGTGACTTCCGTAACCAGTCACTCTTTCGGTCGGCAAGCACCGTGAGTCTTTTCCAACGCTTTTTCGACAAGTGTGATAACCAGTCATGTCTTTTAGGAGCTGATTGGTGGTCAACTAGTCAGTATTTGTCATTAGTTTAGGTTTCTCAGATGATTGGCTTCGGCAATGGCGATAGGACTTCTGGTGCGTTCACCGACTAGTGGCTAGTTGCCGGTAGCTAACTCTTTATTACAGTTTCAGGTGGGGTGTCTTTGTCAACCTTGAGCATCGGTCTCTATTCCACTTGTCCTCCGACCTCGCGTAGGGAGGGGCATCTGTAGACACCCCAATTTTGCAGGTCTGCAGGATGGAGTTGTGGTAGCTGTGCTTGTAATCACAAATGAACTCAAACCCTGGTTTAGTCCTGTAGACACCACAATTTTGAGGTCATTTAGCAGCAGGCCCCTCCAGATGATGCTCTGGTCGCAACCACCAAAACCCTAGCACACACAAGTCTAATTAAGCCCACACTAGCCCACCTGACCCAATTAAACTTAAAATCCAATAAAACCCTAGAACCCACTTAATCCAATTAACATCCACCTAAAAATTGAAATAAAACCCACTCAAACCCACTTAAAATCCAATAAAAACCCTAATTAATCAAATTCTAAACCATAATCAAGTGAAAAGAAATTAAATCAATTTAAAATTCATTAAATAAGACAAAAACCCTAATTCAAGCTTAATTCAAATTAAATCACTTAAAAATCCAAATAAATAAGTAGAAACCCTAATTAAAGTTAAAATCCACTGAAAATCCTAATTAATAAAAATCCATAAACCCTAATTAATCCAAAAATCCCTAAATAAACCCTAATTAAAACTCAAAACCCTAATTTCAAATCAATTAAATAAAACCCTAAATCCAAAATTAATAATCACATTGAGCTCACAAAATCTTAATTAAAAACTTAAAATCAAAACCCTAAAAAGTCCAAAATAAAAATCAAAACAAAAATCCAAATAAAAAGCCCAAAACTGAAGCCCAATAAGCCCAATACTATTTCGTTTAAGAATTCATTTTCAAACTTTAGAAATGTCAAAAATAATTTCGACGACCTTAATTTTTCGGTGAAATGCTGACAAGCAATCCCGAGAAATCTGGAGCAAATCGCAGCCTCTGAGATACTTGGCCAACCTCCTCCAGCTCAGGCCCGATCCAGCAGCGCTGATGGGTTGAGGGGAGGAGGATCAATGGCAGAGAACCGCCTCGCTGGAGTATAAAGCCCCTCACCATCAACAAAAAAAAACCTTCGGCCAGAACTTTTCCAGAGCTTCAGACCTTGATTCATCCACTTCCAGCAATCCAGAACTTCTCTCCCTTAACCACCAACTCGCGAAGTCATCCAATCCCAAGTCCCCAATCCCACAGCCGTCCTTTTCCACGAATCAAAGCAACCACCGGAGCCATTGCTGTCGACCAGTCGTCGGAGTTCGTGGGACAGCCACCCAGGTACTCTCCTGCCCTTCCTCTTCCATCCAGAGCATGCACCCATAGATCCCTTAGACTTCTGGGACGTGCCACGGTGGAGCCAAGCCCCCAGCACACCGTCGCCTCCCCTGCCGGTGGTGGGTTCACCACTGCCGGGGATCTGTGGGCAAGGCCCCCAGGGGGCCCTTCCCCTGTCCTTCCTCCCCTCTTCTTCTCCTTCCTTTCCTCCTCCTCTAGGCCTCTGCCCTAGGAGATACCCACACCCCTCGCTTGCGCCGCCATCGTCGCCATTGCAGTCGCCGCCGCACACCGTCGCGATGCCTGCCGCCGCTCTGCCGCATACTACTCCACACCAGGACCTCCGGAGGATTCCCCGCCACGCGCTAAAGCCTCCCGCCCAGCTCCACCGCCAGCCCGACGTCCCACGATGCCCCAGCCACTGCCGCCGAGCTTCTCGCCGGAGCTCGATGTGGGGGGGACGTTCCAGACCTCCCCAAGCCTCGTCGTTGCTTCCCGGAGCCTCACCGTACCCCCACGATGCTCACCCAAGCATTCCCGCGCCATGTCGTTCCCTGGATAGCCTCCAAAAAGTCACCGGAGAAGATCGCCGGCGACAGAGCGATAGCAATCTCCGGCAACAGAGCGCTGGTGATCTCCGGTGATCTTCGAATGGGCCTTTTATGGCCCATTCTTGTTAGTTTTTGATTTTTGCAATTTATTCCTTTTTTTTATTACATTTTAGTCCTTTATTATCACAATTGGGTCCAGACATTTTCATTTTAATCCCTAATGTTTTAAAATAATCATTATTTCTTTATTTGCCTGTGAATTTTGCATTTTACCCCATGAAGTATTCATCTTTTAATTTTTAACCAATTGATGCATATTTTTATCACATTTAAGCCCTAAAAATGTACATTTAGCCCCTGAATGTTTTAAAAGCAAGTTTTCTCTGTGAATTTTACATTCTCAACCCTGAATATGTTTAAATTTGCACTGATATTCATTAAAATGGGTTTTTATCACATTTAAATCTTGAAAATTTGCATTTAAGCCCCTAAATGTTTTCTAAATGTTTTTTTTTCTTTGGGAAATTTGCAATCTGAACCCTAGATTCTTTAAAAATCACACTGTCCATCAAAAAGTTGATTTCTCCTTACAGTTTGGTCCTGAAAATTTGCATTTAAACCTTAAAACTTTAAAAAATAAATTTTTCACTATGAATTTTGCATTTTAAACCTCAGATTTCTTCATAATTGCTTTGACCAGCATAAAAGCCTCATTTTGTCATAATCAGACCCTAGAATTTTTCAGAAAGGCCCCTGAATTCATATTAAAGCATTTTTGAACAGGAAATTTACATTTTGGCCCTTAACTTATTTCTAAATCTATCATTTAGGGTTTTTAAATGTTTTCTATCATATTTTGGGTCGTTTTTCACTTATATTTTGCATTTGATCATAGAATCTATTTAAGCATCAGGTTTTCATTGAGATTTGATCTTTGGCTTCACATTTTAACCACGTTTGCATGGATGTGTAAATTTTGCACTTTAGACCCTAACTTTTCAGGAAATTATCCAAGTGCGATTTTTGCATCCTTGTGCCACATTGACAATGGGTCATGAACCTGTTTTTCATCCAGTTTCTCACTCTTTTCGCGAATTTTACGTTTTAGTCCCTATGTTTGTCATTTATTACGTTTACATCCTTTTGGTGATTTTTCTTCTCCCTGCATCTTGCAAGTGACATTATCTAGGCATTTAGCATACATTTTGACATAACTTAGGCCATGCATCACTCCCATGCAAGCACTTGTCACCTCTGGCTAGGGAAAATGACCAAATTGCCCCTATGACCCTAATTCATGAGCATGCATCTCGATCTTTGCATTTAGTCTTGCATAGCCCATGTCTAAGCTATTCTCTAGAGTTTTTGCGCATTTAGGCACTCATCGTCTTGTTTTTTTTAATCCTTTTTCTTCATATTTATCCTAATTTGGCGAGCCGGCATCCTATGCCTTTCTTTCATGGATTTCTTTCTTCACTTTGTCCTTAGGGTCTCTTATCTATTATCCGATTTGATTGGCTTTAATCCTACATTTCAGATTTTTGATTTGATTTGGATTTCATCGCCCGAGGGCGTACATTAACAAGCCTGAGGACCGACATTGTCCCCACTACAGATTATTTTCCCCTTTTTGATTTACATGACTTTTTCCATGATTCTGATTCACTCTGTCTTCAGAATCCCTTATCCAATGTCCAATTTGATTTACATTAACCCTACATTTCAGATTTTTGATTTGATTTGGATTTCATCACCCAAGGGCATACATTAATAGGCCTGAGGGCCGACATTGTCCGCACTACGGATTATTTTCTCCTTTTTAGTTTTCATGACTTTTTACATGATTCTGATTCACTCTGTCTTCAGGGTTTCTTAACCAATATCCAATTTGATTGGCTTTAATCCTACATTTCAGATTTTTGATTTGATTTAGATTTCATCGCCCAAGGGCATACATTAACAGGCCTGAGGGCCGACAATTGTCCCTACCACAGAATATTTTCCCCTTTTTGATTTTCACGACTTTTTTCATGATTCCAAGAACTCGAGTTGACTTGGCTTGTCATTTTTTGATATCATTATGTTTTTCAGAAGTGTTCTTTAACAAAACATCGTCATTTCATGTGGTTTTCCTCAATTTTGTCAATTCTTGTGGATTTCTCTGCAATTCTCACACATCGTCTTGCACATCCATTTAGTCTTGTCATGGCCTACATATTAGCATGATTAGAGCATGATCCAGGTTTAGAAAACATTCATCTAGCCTTTAGCAAGCAATTGGACTAGAAAGGCTGAGTTTCTCGGGCGTACGAGGGTGCCTAACACCTTCCTCGTGCGTAATAGGTATCCTTACCCATCATCTGGTTAGCAGACATCCAGCCTTCTTATTTGCACTCCTACCATTTATCTTTTTGCAGTTTTCCTCGTCTTTCCCTTAAAAGACTAGGTGGTGACTCCTTTTCCTCTTTTTTTTCTTTCCTTGCGCCTTAACCATCTTGGCATGGCTGGGATCTCCTTCTCACTGGCACGACCCCGTGTCGGGACCTCCTCAGGTGGGCATGGTCACAAGTCCCAAAGCCCAGGAACGCCAAGCCCAACAGCCAATGATCTGAGCCATGATTCGGGGCCATAAAGGTGCACCTATCAGGCGCACAAGACAAACACACCTCTCTAGCGCACCTATCTGGCGCACCAGACAGACACACCTCTCTAGTGCACCATGCAACCACACCAGACATACACACCTGACCAGTTCCCTCATCACGACCGTTGATCGCTGTCGGTGCTTGGGCAGGCAGCGGGGTGCATGGGGGACAACAAGGTTGTTACAAGTGGTTAATCTGTTAGGAGGTTTTAGTTTGTTACAGAGTTATTTAGTTGTTAGGATTTTGTTGAATCTGTTACAGGTTGTTACAACCACCGGAGCTTCACCTATAAAAGGGACGGTAGTGTGAAGTGTGAAAGAAAAAAGGAGCGATAGAGAAAGGGAGGAGGAGATAGAGAGAGTTCTAGGAAGAGAGAGGAGGCTCGTGGATGTGAGAAACCAGAGTTTTTAGACACCTGCGGCGAGCTATGACGGCGAAACACATTCCCAGACCAGGTACGCCCTCCATCAGCCTCATTTAATTTCAATTTTAGCTTCCTAGGTCTCCCCTTACCTCCCCTGGTTGATTCCAACAGAGCTAGAGGTCTCCTCTGGTTGGAATCATGTTTCCAGGTCACGCCGGTGTCATTCTCCGGTGGCTTAGGTGGGGGCATGAATCCACTGGTTGATTTGTGTCCCAGTGCTTTAGGTCTTCCTCCCTTGATCTTCCTCCTTCTTCTCTGACCCCTGGTGCACCGGTTCGCTGCCTCTCGGAGCCACCACCAGAAGATCGTTGGAATTGCGTCGTTTCACTGGAGTCAGAGAAGACGACTGAAACCAGTGAAGGGATGCATGCCTCCAGCCTTGTCGTGCCTCTTCGAGCCTCCAGGATCGTTCCACGGCACGCCCCGAGCGCTCTGAAGCCTTTAGAATCGAGCCTTGTGCGTTGGACAACCACCGCAGTCGAGCTCACCAAAGAAGGAACGTGTCGACGGCAAGCTTGGTTCGAGGATGGGGGAAGTGTCCCATTCTCACTTCTAGGAGAGGCAAATGTTCCTCTCGACGTCCCACAGGCTCCAAGAGCTTAGAGATGCCACACCATGACCTCCAGTAGCCCCCTTCTTCTCCAGCACCGTCGCTGGAGTGTTCCGATGGCAAGGGAGGTGGGAGGATCACTCCTGCCTTTGAATCCCTGATCCAAACCATTGGATCTCTTCTTCCTTCCCATGGGGTCTGATCTTGGATCAGACCATGGGATGGCCTCTTAGAGCTTTTCCAGTGGTCTTCGACAGCAGGGCTCCGTCGCCGGCGGCTGCCGTTTCTTTTTCTTCTTTAAAAAAATAAAAAATAATTTCCTTTTAATAAAACTTTTGTAATTTTTGTTATCATTCAGATAAGTCCTTTTCTCTTACAAATAGGTCCTTTTTCATTGCAAGTAGGTCCTTTTTTCTTACAATTAGGTCCTTGCATATTTTTTCTTAAATCGTTTGAATAAAGTTTTAACTGAAAATATTGCAATATGCCCCTGAGCTTACCTAATAATATTTTCCAGGCTTAGAAGTTTGATAAAAACCCCTAGAGTTTCTTGCCATGTATTTTAATCCAATATTGTTGCATAAAGAACCCAGAATGCATGTTTCTCTGGTTAAATTGCATTTTAGCCCCTAAACTTTTCTGAAACTCCACTGAATGCATGTTTTCTAGGGTAAAATTATTGAATTGCCCATGGAACTTTCTGATTTCAACATGGATTCTTTTTCTTGCATATTTTACCCTGAATTTTTATAGAATTGCATTAAATGCATGTTTCAATAGCATAATTGCATTTTGACCCCTAGGAACCTTCAATTTGACAAAAAATGCACAGTTTTGCACATTTGACCTTAGATTTCTTCAAAACTATATGAAATGTGTTTTTCTATGTATTTTTGATGATTTAGCTTCAGAATTTCAGTTTTCATTTAAAATTTGGGTTTTTTGCACAAAGGCCCTTGGAATTTTCATTTTTACACTCTCACATTCATTTTGAATATTTTGTTACACCTTTTCATCCAAATTTTCTCACATTTTCTTCCTTACATCGTGCACGCATTTCTAGCTCATTTCAAGCTTGATTTTCTCATCGTTTCTCAGATTTCTTCCAATTTTCGCATTTTGTGACTTGATTTGGTCTTCCATCGCCCGAGGGCTTACATTAAAAGGCTTCACAAAGCCGACATTGTCCCGAATGAGGATTATTTTCTCAATTTGATTTTCTCGGATTTCTTCGTGTTTCCGTTGATTTACGTGATGCTTTCCGAGAGTTTCTTGATTTTCATGATTTTCCTCATCGCCCACGAGCGTATAGTAAGGTGGTATTCTCAATTCCTACATTTGTCCCTCGGATTAACTTTTTCCCTTTTATTCATTCCTTCTCTTTGATTTGGCATGTTTACTAGTCATCTTTGGCATGAGCATTTAGAATAGGCAAGCACACATCCAATAGACAATTTAGCAAGTAGGAAACCTAGGAAGACCGAGTTCCTCGAGCACATGGGGGTGCCTAACCCCTTCCCCATGGGTAACAAGACTCCTTACCCTTTCTCTCGCCCGCATTGATTTGTGCATTTCATCCATTAGGCACAGAGCATACATGTTTTCATCATCTTTATTGCTTCTTGGTTTTCTTGTGTGTTTGGTTTTCCTCGTCTTTCCATTAAATGACTAGGTGGTGACTCCTTTCCTTATCCTTCCTTGGTGTTTCTGAGTCTAGTCTTCTTCTCTGAATTCACCATCTTCGCCGTGACCGTATCGAGACTCCTCGTGGGCGTCCATGCATAGGTAAGGATATCCAGAGAGATAACAGGTCAGTGAGCTTACCGATCAAGAGGAGGCGATGACAAGTCCACAGACCTGTGACCACTGACGTAGAAAGTGAATGGTAATAACACATTCGAAGGAATGACCAAGGTCTAAAGACAATCCCATGGTAGTTAGGGATGCCAACATAAAGAGAAGAGAGTCATGATACCAAGGACAACTGAAATGCCCTTAGCATCGAGGGACAGACAACACCAGAAGGGAAAAAGCAGGGCATATCGAGAGATATCATGGTAAAAAAAAGATGCCCCTAGTATCGTAGCGAGCTATCGCACAAAATGTTGGACACCTGCTGGGGGTGTGCAATGGTCTTAGAGCAGGCATGCGACGCTTTGTCGTGGAAAGGCAAGTTGCAGACATGCCACTCATCATAGACCACCCACATAGTGGGCAGACGGGACTAAACGGGTGCGGAAAAAGATGCAAAAAGGAAGGTGCAAATGTGCATTGGGGGGATAGGTTACGACTATAGGGGCACTCTGGACTACTGAACTTGCTTAGGCAGATGTTAGCTGAGGCAAGGGGTTAACGATTACTTGCTGGATTATTAGGAGGCACGCATGTTCAAATGCTATTTTGAATTATGCTCGGAATGCAAAATGAATTGTGTTGAACTTGGTCTTGGCCTTTGATGGGGTCGTAGTCTGCCTCTGACAGGCATGCCTGGATTGTGTACAACTCTGCTACTTGTTCAGTCGTTGTGCTCTAGCTACTTTATAGTTGGTTGTGCCATCACCAAGCATTTCCCAGGTAGTGTTTGCGAGACTTGATCGACTATAGGGGGAGATTGTTGCCATGTAGCTGATTCTAAAAATCTATGTAGCTTGTGCATTGATAGGTGCCCTTGGTGTGTGTGCACTATGACTAGAAAGCAGCTAAAATGCCCCTAGTTAAATATGCTTAGTGAAGACTTGCATGGTGATGCATATGCAAGCAGAAACTTCGAAACAAGCAAACTGATTATTTGGGGTCAATTTTATTATTGCAAGCAAGTGGGGTGATTGATTAGGGGATTTTTATTTAGCATGTAAATATGCTTTATTAATTAGGTGCGGTTTTTATTTTTTGTTTGCCATCAGTTATGTTGGAAAGCTTCATGCCTGTTGAAAAGGAGGAGGATGCCTTCGACTCAATAGACGCTACCAAGACTCACAAGCTGTGGGTGGCTCTCATTGGGTGAGTGGTGGTGCACAAGCTCGCTGTGATGTGTGGTGTGATGGACCAGATTCCATGCAACTCTTTAAGGTCCTGCACCTACTTTTTTGAGATCCTTGATTTTTCTTGTGCTTTCTCATAGATGCACAAGTTTGCTCTATGCTTTGCTTGGAGGTAATAGGCCCCTTGTTTGGGTTGGAAGCTTTTACTGCAGGAGGGGGTTAGTCCCTCAAAGGTGTAGGCTTCCTAGGTGCATGCTCCAACTCTTCTCCAAGGTATGGTAGGGGTAAAGCTACACTACACGCCTCTAGCTCTTGGGCTGACTTCACCTTCTACCTTCTATTTCTTTTATGCCCATGTAGATGTATATATTCTTTGTTCACTCACTTAGTCACCCTAGCATTTTATTTCCCTCATGGAGGTGTAGGGCCCTTGTGGAGTTTGGACACTTCGTCTTGCTCATGATGAATGGTGGCTCCATCACTTACCTGTTTATCTGGGCAATGTCAATTGAGGAGGGGCAGTCTGTTTCGATGCAGGCCAACTTTTTGATTTTTGTTATCGGGCAAATGGCATGCAAAAAGTTTTGTTTTCTATGATTTTTGATTGATTTTTTTTTAAAATTTTTGACTTTTTGATTTCTTTTTATGCTTAAAGGAAAGGAAGAACAACGAAAATAGGGGAAAAGGATACGACTCTAGTCCTTGTTGTTGGCCACCTTATTTCTACTACTGTTGACTATGCTATTGGGGTCACTATCTATTCTATTTGTGTCATTGGGATTATAGTGATGGTGGAAGTTGCAGATGGGTTTGCTGAGACTACTAGAATTGTTGTAATTGTCGGGTTGTGTCTACTGTTGGGGTCCAAAGTGCTGACGTTGCAAGACTAGGTTGGTGCACAACAGGTAGGAAAACTCTGGGCTATGCTCCCTATAATAAAAGGAAATAGAAGAGGGAATCATGCTAATGAGATCGACAGGATTCATTAGGGTAGAGCTAGAGTCAAATGGGATAGGGGAAAGGAAGAAGACCCACGAGGTTGTGTGTCATGTCCTAAATTTCCCATAATAATTTAAACCAAATTAAATTATAGGAAATTAAAAGCTAAACAGAAAATATCAACTACCAGAAACCTCTGTGTGTGGCTACGAGACTCTAGACTATATGCACTAAGCTAAACCCACCACATGCCTGCACCTACAACTCAAAAACACGAGGAAAGCGTGAGTGACAAAAGTTACCCAGCACACACTTCACGAAAATGGCGGAAAACATAACTATAATTAATTTTCCTTTAAATTCATTTCGCAAATCATTTAATTAAAATTCCACAAACAAGGCCCATACCAGCCAAACCAACAAACGGGGCCCTACTACCCCAAAACTACAAGCAAGGTCCTCAATGGCCAAAACCACACACAGTGAGTTGAGGAGCCTAACGCTCGGCTACCAACTTTGGCCTCAAGTCGCCACCGAAGTGCACTGCACTGCCACGACATGCCACCCTATGTAGGAGCCATGTCGTCCCGCGATTCTCCCTATCTAGAGAACCCTCACAAAGCCAACCCCTCCTTAGGAAGGTAGTCCTATCTCTCAGGATGCTACCAGCTACGGGACACGTGTCCCACCCGCACTGGCCACCACAGGGTATGCCTCCTCGTGGTGTCCTATACATGGTGCTCAAGAGGGAGTGTCATACCTCCGCACCCGACGACACCCAAGCCTTAGTGCTCACAACGACAGTAGGAGTATTATACCTCCTCATCATGCCACAAAACACCTCAACCTGTGAACCACAACCTTAGTCTTGAGACGACAATTAGGGAGTATCATACCTCCAAGAGCAGACGTTCCTCAGCCTTAGGTATCTCGGCCCCAGCCTCAACCAGGGAGACAAGCCTAACCACCCAAGAATGTTTTCACATTTCCTTGTCTCGACGACACGGTCCCACATTGTCTCGGCCAGCACGTAGAAAACCAAGAAAACCATTTTACAAAACGGGCCAACCATCTCTTTGAAAGTATTTTCAAAACCATTTTGTATCTTTGAAAACTCTTTCAAAACCTCAACAAAATGGCACATCAGGTGTCCCATGGGACCACCACTGATGCCCCACAATCCCATATCAAATGGGCAAAACAAACCAAACCTGAGATCCCATGTAAAAACACATTTTATAAAAATCACTAGGCCTTGATTCGACATGTCGAAAAACATGTTCGGTACGCCAAATTTTCCTGGTTCGGTCGCTAGAGAGATTCGACAGACTAAATCAACTAGAAGACCAAAACTAACAGAAAGATGGACATGCCAAAAAGCTTCGATATATCGAAAATTACTGATTCGGTATGCTGTTTCCACGTCAGTATGCCAAATTTTGTGATTCCAAAAAATAGCCCAAAACTCAAACCTTCAAAATCGTCCAAAGTGGGACCTTTGATTGGACCCCCAAAACAAGCACCAAAAATCACACATAAAACTTAAGGTGTAGACCCTCGAGACTACTCCAAAACCAAACAAACAAAACCAAAATCCATTCATCATGCAACAAAATATAAATTCGCAAAAACAAAATGGTCAAAAGGACCCAAACCACAACAACCAACGTAAAATGACATAAATACTACCATAAATTCTCATAAAATCACAATAAATTCTAGGAATGTAAATTTACCTAGATTTCATGCATTCCTATCATTTTCTACCAGTTTCATGTTTTCTATTCAGTAGTTGGAGGTGCGTACCTACAACGAGCTCTCCGGTGATTCAACTTCGATGCACACATCCTCGGCACTCCACGACCTCAGAGATGCCTCACCAGAGCTCCACACGTCACCACACATTGTTGCATACCCTTAAGCACACCGAATAAGGGATAGATAGGGGAGGAGATGGGGTGAGACGGGAGAGGAAGAGTGAGTGGGGGAGGGATGGAGTGAGTGGTGATGGACGAGTAGAGGGAGAGGGAGAGGAAAATGAGAGGAGGAAAGAAGAGGGAGGTGGCGTGCTCGGGAAGGGAAATGGTGGAGCGAGAAAGAGGATGAGAAGTGCAGAAGAAAGGTCGTCAGTTGTGACTTAAATACACATTGATGGTGGTAGCTACATGCATGCATGCACAGTGCAACCATCGGTCTCTTGCATGAACAAACAACCCACCACATTAATCACTCCCACCAACAAACCCACAAATGTGGGCCCCATACAGACCCACATGTGGGCCCACAAGCACAGTTCCACAATGCACAGTGCCAACCACACATAGGGACATGCAAATAGATGCCGGCCTACTAGGCCTAAACCCAAAATCACATAACTATACAAATGGGCCTCGGAACAGTAACACCCGTCTAGGACTAAATTCATTAAAATGTAAATAATTACAAAATGAATTTATGGGTGTTGCATTGTGACATCCTCAAAACTTGAAAACTCAAGCGAGGATGTGTTAGGCTGGTCCAAGTGTGTCGATGCTTGTGCATGAGCAAGTGTGTGTGTGTGTGTGTTCCACCTTCTACGAGCCGATGCTGATGATCTTTCGATCAATCAGGTTATGGATGGAAACCCACAATGTGATGTAACCATAAGTCGAATGCCCAACACAATGAAGAAAGCTGTAGTACGTGCATGTGTCATACCACTATGCGATAGGATCCAGTAGTGGATGAGGGTTTGGGAGCCTCAGAATTGACTCAACCTTAGGGAAAATGATGCGCAATGATTCGGTAAATGGAGTGTAGTTGCTTTCAACATGGTGAGGTCCCTTTTTCCTCTGTTGCTATCCTTGATAAGCTGGTGTGACGTGAGACACGGGCTCTGCAGTGAAATGTGTGTGGGAAGCTAGATGAAAATTCTAGTTGATCAAGGTCGAGCTGACTCACTGCCTCGATAGGCTCTACAGTTTGTTCGATGTATGCGACGACTACCTTCATGGAGTAGCCTATGCTAGAGGTGTTGTTGTTAAAGTTGTTATTGGTGGCGGTGGTCTGCCTGGTGAATGCAGTGAGTGCAGGGAAATTCCCTCTTTGCATCAAATTTTCCATGCAGTGTTGGTCTAAATCAGGATGTAAAGGATGTGACGGGCTGAATGCTGAGTAAAGCCCTAGTTGTTGGCTGCACTCCCCATGATAATGATCTCAATAGACTCCTCGTTTGAGGGCCTATCCTTGACCTAGGAGGCTAGGACAATGCCAGCGACCAATGTACTCACCGAACAGCTTGTGGGGTCTCTATTGGGTTGCGATAAGATTCTTGCGTCTAGGGATCATGTCGAGATTGATGGAATATTGCCCCAAGAATGCTAGGTTAGGTCATTCCAACTCTTGATGGAGGTCATTTCTAATGAAGTGAACCACTTGAGGGTAGGTCCTATCAGAATCTTCTAGAACAAGCAGGTCAAAAGCCTCTCATCACCCTAAAGCTGTGCAAGGTCTCCATAGAATGGCTTCAAAAACCTCTAACATTGTATTTCTCAAATTTCGGGATGTGGAAATTCAGAGGGAGTGATGCCTCTAGAAAGCAACAAAGGTCCTAGAATTGGTAGGACTGGCGGACCCCACCTTGCACTTGACGAAGCACTCTCTCTAGATTATCCATCTTGGCCAAAGGGCATCTGTGGTTGCTGCTGTTGGTGACATTGCAGTTGAGGTGGGTCCCACAATGTTGTATGGGTCATGCACAAGCACTCCTTTGGATCCACTCTCATACCTATTTATGTCAAACATGAGGGTTATTATACCCATGCAAGGGTGTCGAGTGCAATGGTGCAATGAATGTAGGGGGCCTGTATCTAATGTAAAGGAGATGGATGGATAACATGCTGTGTTGTGTGTAGTGTAGTGCACGGAGGCAGGGAAGGCACCCCCATCGCTGTAGTTGTGAGGAGTTGAAGCGATGGCTAGGGCGAAGGTGTAGTGGAGTGAGCTTGCAGAGCTAAGTTGGGCTGCATCCAAACCTCAGGGGTTGAAAGAAAGGAAATAGAAGTAGGATAAAGAGAAAGAGCTAGGCCCGACAACTTCTGTGAAAGAGCCAACAGATGCTGCATTCACATGGCAGAGGATGTGTCGACTGACGAGCTAGAAGGTAAAGGTACGGATACCAAAGGGGGCACGAAAGCAAAAAAGGCAACAAGAAGAGACCATATAGGAGAGGCAACTACAGTAGATTGGATTCTTAAAGCCGGAAGACATTGGAAAGGGATGATAGGCAACACTTTTGGAGCATGAGTGGTAGTTACTGAAGCAAATTTAATGACAAGCTCCAAATTGACTATTGTCTACCATTGTCTCAAAACAGGAGACACGGAATCCTCATGTGCATGAGAGTAGTGCGTAGGGGGGAGGAACGAGAAATAGAAAGAGACAGAGGGATCGAAGTTGGGATCCCCTTCAGAGCAATAGGATGAGGCTCGATAGTTTGTTGGGCCATGGTACATCATGAGGGGGTACAAACAGGGCTACGAAGGAAAGTAGAGGCACAAGCTCTAAGACGAGCTATGGTCGGAAGTGATAGTCACTCAGGGATAGGAAGAGAGAGTGTGGGAGGCTGCCCACGACAATGATGCTTGAGCTCTTGGCCTAGAACCTCACACAAGCTACCTACGAAAATAGGTAAGAACAATAGGTGTTAGAACCTATGACACAGATGCAATGCAAGTTATTAGGGCGGCATGAATGTCAGACGATACAAATGAATGTCTTAGAATGTGCTCTCTCACTGTGCATGTCCTAAGTGGGTCATCCACCCAAGACTCTCTCATGAGTTTGGGATTTGCACAGGCCTGAAAGTAAGGTTCCCATTCTAAATCTTGGCCAAAGCGTAGGTAGTGAATATGTAGTGCGTTAGAAGCATTGACTCCTGTAGTAGGAGTGAGCTGTACCCTCTACTAACATTGATGTGACCTTAGACAAGGGGAACAGACTGACAACACGTCCCATGCCGAAGCTATAAAACGGGAGACCAGAGGTGTCCTTCTCAAACTGTAGGTGGACATAAGAGAGGAGAAGACACATGCTTCTAAAATGCTCATTCATGCGATATGGTTTATGTCTTTTACTTGCATGTTTTATTAAGTTGGATAGTGAAGAGAGTGCGTTGAAGTCTCTAGTTCCCCTAGACATTGCTTTTATTGTTGTGGGTTTTAGATTAAACCAGTAGGGGGAAGCAAACACGTTTTACTTTCCCTAGGTTGGCAAGTACAAATGGTGAAGAAAACATCCAAGTATGGCAAGCAAGCAACAACCATCAAGCAAAAGGCATGTCCATGGCATGTGCTCGTGGCATGTGAATATGAGGGTGAAAAGAGAAAACATCCATCACATCAAAAGGTAGGCAGGATAGCATGTGTGAGTGCAGTAGCATAGCAAGTGTATAAAGGAAAACATTCAACAAGCAAAAGGCATGTAGAAGCAAGCATGTAATGTTAGGCAAAAGTAAGGAAAAGCAAGCAAATGCGAAGCAAGGTGAACGAAAGCAAAAGTCATGCAAGTGAGAAGCAAAAGTGAAAGCCGAAGTGTTGTTTCCCTAATAGAGTCGCTAGTTCCTGTGACTATGCTGACGACTGACTTTCGCATGATCGAGCACATGGAAATTGATAAGGTCACAGTGAAGAGGTGAATCCATGGAAGGATACTCGACTTGAAAATACCAAAACTATCATGCCCCCAATTTTCAATAATAATATAAAGCAAATTAAATTATAGGAAATTTAAAGCTAAATAGAAATATCATATACCAGGAACCTGTGTGTGCGGCTACGATACTTCGGACTAAATGCATTATGCTAAACTCATCTGCATGTTTGCACCTACAACCCAAAACCACGAAGAAAGCGTGAGTGACAAAAGTTACCCAGCATGCACCCCACGAAAACGATGGAAAAAAATCCTAATTAATTTTCTCTTAAATTCATTTTGCAATCATTTTCTCTAAAATCTCACAATCAAGCCCATAAGGCCAAAAACCATAGCAAACGTAGTCCACACCGGCCAAAACAGCAAACAGGGCTCTACCAGCCTAAAACCACAAACGAGGCCCTCAATGGCCAAAACCACACATAGTGAGTTGGGAAGCCTACATGCAATCAACTTTAGCCACAAGCAGTCACTAAGGTACACTGCATTGCCACAGTCAAGCCACCCTATGTAGGAGCAATCACTGTCCTGTGATTCTCCCACCTAAAGAATCCTCACAAAGCCAACCCTCTCTAGGAAGGCAGTCCTGTCTCTCAAGACGCTACCAGCTACCGGGCACGTGTCCTACCCGCACTGGCCACCACAGGGTACGCCTCCTCATGGCGTCCTCCACATGGTGCTCCAGAGGGAGTGTCATACCTCCACACCTAACAACACCCGAGTCTCAGTTCTCACAGCGACAGTAGGCGTATCATACCTCCCTATCATGCTACAAGACACCTCAACCTGTGGACCACAACCCTAGCCTCGAGATGACAGTCAGGGAGTCTCATACCTCCAAGATCTGATGACCCTCAGCCTCAAATGTTACGGCCCCCAACCTCAACTAGGGAGACGTGCTTGACCACCCGAGAATGGCATCACATTCCTTAGTCCGGACGACACGATCCTATGGTGTCTCAGCTTGCACACAGAAAACCAGGAAAACCATTTTCCAAAATGGGCCAACACATATCTTTCAAGACCATTTTATATCTTTAGAAACTCTTTGATAACATCGACAAAACAACACATCAGGTGTCCCACGAGACCACCACTGATGGCCCACGATCCCATCTCAAATGGGCGAAACAAACAATCTGGGAAACCACTGCATTCAAAATACATTTTCCAAAAATCCAAGAAAAACCTCCAAAAAATGCCTTGCCAGACATGCACATGTGGACCACATGTGATCATGCCGGTGGAACCCTGCACGACTACAAGGTGCATGGAAACACACGAGGAGTCTCAATATGGTCACGACGAAGATGGTGGATCCGAAGAAGGAGACTAGACTCGGAAACACCAAGGAAGGATAAGAAATAGACAAGGAAATGGAGTCGCCACCTAGTTTTCTAATGGAAAGACGAGGAAAACCTAACACAAAGGAAAACCTAAAGAAATCAAGGCAAAGAAAACATATGTATGCTTTGTGCCTAATGGATGCAACACTTCGCCATTGCAGGCCAGAGAAAGGGTAAGGATTCTTTTTACGCATGGGGAAGGTGTTAGGCACCCCTATACGCCCGAAGAATTCGGTCTTTCTAGGTTTCCAACTTGTTAATGATCAAGTGTGTGTACGCTTGTCTATCTGAATGCACATGCCTAAGATGAATGCAAAAATATGCCAAATCAAAGAAATGAATAAAAAGAAAACAAATAATAAGGAAAAATAATCCAAAGGACAATGTAGGCATTGAAAATGCCACTTTACTGTATGCCCTTAAGTGATGAGGAAAATCATGAAAATCGGAAATATTCGGAAAGCATCTCGCAAAATAGCAGAAACTTAAGAAATCCAAGAAAATCAAATGGGAGAAAATAATCCTCATTCGGGTCAATGTCGGCATTGTCAAGCCAGTTAATGTACATCCTTTGGCGATGAAAATTCAAATCAAATCAAAATCATGCAAATCATAAGAAATCCAAAAAATAATGTGAAAACTAAGCTTGAAATAAGTTTGAAATGCGTGCATGATGCAAGAATGTAAGCATGAGAAAATATGCATGAAAAAAGAGAACAAAATGTACAAAATGCAAGTATAAGGGAAATATGTAAATTTCTAGGGGCCTTTGTGCAAAAATTATATGTCCCTGAGTAAAGGCTGAGATTTCTAGGTTTAAATCAGCAAGAATGTTTAAGAAAACACATTTTATGCAATTTTAAGGAAGTTGGGGCTTAATTGTACAAAACTGTGCATTTTTTGGTAAAATCAAGATTCTTGGGGTCTAATCTGTAATTTTGCCAGCAAAACATGTGTTTAGTGTAATTTGAAGAAATTCATGGTTAAATGTGCAAAATAGTGGACTAAAGGATGAGAACATGAATTTCTAGGGATTGATTTGCAAATTTGCCATAAAAAACATGCTTTTAGTGTAAATTTAGTGAAGTTCAGGGTTTAAAATGCAATTCTAAGCACATTTGAGCAAAAAATTGAATCTACAGGGTTTAGTTTGCAATTGTGCTAGAAAATCAGTCATTCAGAACAATTTTAATGAAGTTCAGGGTTTTATGTTCAAATTCTAGACTTAAAATGAATGAAAACTAAGTTAGAGGGTTTTATGTCAAAATTTAAAGCCTAAAAAATATTAAAAGGAAAACATAAGGATCACACTACAATTTTACAAAACAAAACATTATTAAAATGATTAAAAAACTAATGCAGGGGCTTAAATGCAAAATAAAAGGACCTGGTTGTAAGAAAAGAAAAAAAAAAGAGTTTAATCTGAAAGAAGTTTTTATTTAAAAAAAAAAAAAAGATTGACGACCGACGACGACGGTATCCTACCGTCAACGGTCGGAGGTCTCTCCCAACTCCCTCACCGTCGTTGCGACTCCAGCGATGGGCCTGGAGAAGAAGGAGCTACTGGAGGCAGCGGAGTGGCATTTCGAACCTTTTGGTGGGTCGACGCCGTGCAGAGGAGCGTTTCCCACCATCTAGAAGCAAGAATGGTTGTGTGAGCTCCTCTCTCGATCACACTTTGTGTCATCTTTGGCGACTGCAGCTGCGGAGGAGGATCGAGGCTCGAATCGAGGCACTGATGCTTCCGAAGGCCGGAGGGAAAGGTGGGGAAGGTGTTCCGATGCTCTGAGCGGAGCCTCGATGCGGGAGATGCGTGGTCGACTCCTACTAGGGGTTGTCTTCTTCGACGATGGTGAGACTTCATCCATCGATCTTCCTCCAGCAATGTCCAGAGCGAGGGAGAGGTTTCCAGGGTGGAGGAGAAGCAAGAAGGGACAAAGCCTAATCAAATTGAGCACACTAGGGCACGAATCACTCGTTGGATTCGTGCCCCCACCTCTCCTACTGGAGAATTGGGTCCGGCGACCCAAAAATCGTCTGATTCCGGCCAAGGAAACTAGCTAGCTCTACTGGAATCAATTGAGGAAGGTTAAGGAGGTCCTAAGGAACTGAAATTGAAAGAAATTGAGTAGGAATCGAGGCTTACTTGAGCTAGCAGTGGAGGAGGTCGCTAGAGCTCACCGGACCTCGCCGGAGTGGTGGCCGGAGTTGGCCTGAACCTTGATTTCTCTCCTCTTTGAGCTTCCTCAAGTTGCTCTGGTTGGAACAAATCTCTTTGGTTGCTCTCATCTCAAATTTTCCTAGTTTTTCACCTCTCCTTTTCCCCCCCTTTTCTTCTCTTGCAAAAGAGGGGGTATTTATAGGCTTGCAATGGCTAGGTAGTTTGTTATGGGTGTTTATGGTGAAGTGAAAAGTGCATAGGATTGTTATGGTGGGGTGGGAAGTGATTAAGGTTTTTATAGGTTGTTAGAAGTATTTATAGGTGGTTAGGTTGTTATAGTGGAGTGGTAAGTGGTTAGGGGTTTGTCATAGGTTGTTAGACGTTGTTATAGGTGGTTAGAGGTTGTTATGTTGGAGTGGGAAGTGGTTAGGGTTGTTAGAGGTTGTTATAGGTAATTAGGGTTTTGGATTAGGGTTTAGGGTTACGTTTAGGGTTTAGGCTAGCTTAGGGTTTTGGATTAGGGTTTAGGCTAGGTTTAGGGTTTTGGACTAAGGTTTTTCTTTTTTGGTCCTGGAAATCATCAAGCCCCAGGAGACCCTATAATTGATAACAAGGGATCAAAAAGATCTGAATTACATATATGGAGGACATCAGCCAAAGCCCCAAAGAAAGGGTTACAACCACCCCAAAAGTAAAGCCGTCCAGTCCAAAACGCTGCGGCACCATTCCTATTTGTGCCTGATACGGAGGTAGGGCAGGCCACCCTTTTCCAAACATAGAATCCCTTTGACAAAATTTGGAAGCTCGCATAAATTACACGTTCTTTTGAATTGTTGAGAGTCAACGCCAAGATTAGCAAAAGAGCCGCCACCGCATTTGCCTCCCTGAAAATGTGGAAAATTGATATTGTTTGCTTCACCAGGTTAGAGACTCCCCTCCACTCATTCCAGAGCCTCCAGTCAAAACAACGACCCACCTGTAGCATGTTCACAAGAATCTCCGAATCTGATTCAATAACCAGGTTCGACAGCTCTAGTCCTAGCTGTTGGTACAACGCCAAGCCATCCTTTAAGGCTTTGAATTCAGCCACCATATTAGTACATCTACCATAGAAATTAGTAAATGCAGCAATGAACCTACCACGGTGATCCCTGATAACACCACCCCCCCAACCTGGACCAGGGTTACCTCTAGAAGCCCCATCAACATTTAATTTGTATGCATCAACGGGTGGTTTAGTCCAGTGGACAATGATGTGAGAAAGCTTGACTTTGGAAATCCCAGAGATATTAAAATTATGAAGAATGTTAACTTCCTCATCATTCAAACACTTGAGATTCTTCAACAGAAGGCCAAAGTCAGTCGTACAACCTCTAATGTTCAAGAGAATCTGATAGACAGAAAGGTCTTTGCCCCCATACTTGTTGGAACACCTAGCTTTCCGTAGTTCCCAGAGCACAGTCGCTGCCATTAAGCGTTGGAATTTCTGAAGGTAGGATTCCTTACCCCTCTTGATAAAGAGATTGTGTAACCATTGGGAAAAAGAGTATTCTGACACTATGCCCAACTGAAAATAACTGGCAAACCATTTCCAACATATGGATGCCCATTCCCCTTCAAAGAATAGTTGGCAAGTATTTCTAGTTTGTTGACCAGACTTGCAACATACACATTTGGAAGGCAAGGCAAAACCCATCTCCTGAATTTTATCATCTGTAGGAAGTCTACCCCAATAAAGTTTCCAAAGAAAAAACGAAATTTTGGTTGGTAAGAAAGCATCCCATATGCCTAAGCCCCACCAAACAGGATCTTTCTTGACCCTACACAAATCCCAAGCAGACTTGACCGTGAACAATCCATCCACATTAAGATCCCAGATCATAGCATCAACTTCCTCATTTATATCAATCTGGAGATCTAGTATACCATAAAGAATATCATTAGGAAGCCTAAGATTAAAAAGAAATGAGAAGTTTTGGAAAGCCTCCCTTACTGTAAGGGCTGGGTTCTGAATATGGGTGTCCGTAATCTCATCAAGGACGCCCAGATTGGACCAATTGTCAAACCAAAAGCTAACCCTTCCCTGACCAATAGACCATTGGATATGATCTCTCATTGCAATCCAAACCTCCTGAAGTCTTTTCCATCTAGCAGGACCCTTAACAAGAGAAAGATCCTCAGCCATCTCACCATATCTCCCCCTCATAAAAACTGCCCAGAGAGAGTTCCCGGATTTCACCCTCCAAGCCAACTTCATGCGCAGAGCAAACATAACATCCCTCAGATTTCTCATCCCCAAACCACCCTCTTCAAATTTAGAACAGACTGTGTTCCATGACACCCAATGTCTCTTGTGAGTGCCTTCCTGATCTCCCCAAAGGAAATTGGCAAAAATCCTATTCAGCCTATCAAGGACAACCCCAGGGATGTCAAAAATTGAAAGCATGTGTATAGGAATACTTGACAGCACATGTTTAATCAGAATGATTTTACCTCCTGGGGATAAGAATTTGGCATTCCATCCCTTAACCCTCTGCATGATCTTATTCACCAATCCCTCAAAATAAATTTGTTTCCTCATGCCTTTGAAAATAGGGCATCCAAGATAGGTAAATGGAAGGAAACCTCTAAGGAACGTAGTCAACTGTTGAACCATCTTAACTCGAGAGTTGTCAAGATTCTGAGAGACCAGGAAGAAACTTTTGATTGGATTGATCTTCTGCCCAGAAGCTAATTGGTACTCAAACAAGAAATCCATAATGGCCTTCATAGATTTCCTTCTCCCATTCAGAAAAACCATGGTGTCATCTACAAATAGGGAATGAGTGATAAAAGGGTAGTCCTTGTGCATAAAATAAGGTAGAAGGCTACCATTCTCCTACAATTTGGATATACCTCTACTCAACACCTCCTCAGCCAAGATAAAAAGAGCAGGCGAGATGGGGTCACCCTACCTCAATCCTCTCGACCCCGTGAAGAACTCCATGGAAGAGCCATCAACAATCACAGAATAAAAATTAGACACCACACATTGCTTGATTAGACTCAGAGTCATCTCATCAAAGCCAAACTTGCATAGCACCCCAAATAAGAATTCCCAATTGAGCCTATCATAAGCTTTCTCCATATCAATGTTCAGCACAACATTACCACCCTCTTTACCATGGTCAATGTGTTGAATGAGTTCTTGAGTTAAGGCAATGTTTTCATGAATAAGTCTTCCACTAACAAAAGCCCCTTGCTCTGGAGATATGAGCTTAGGTAGAAAGGAGTTCAGCCTGTCTGCCAAAATCTTCGAAATCACTTTTTAGCAAACATTACAAAGACTGATTGGTCTAAATTTAGAAAAATCAAAAACCTGGTCCTTCTTCGGAATTAAAGTTATGAATGTGGCTTTCCACATCTAGGAAGAGGGCTCCCTTTGAAAAAAGCCTGAACAGCCTCAACCAAGTCCTTTCCAACAATATCCCAGCAAGAAGTAAAGAAAAACACAGTAAATCCATCAGGGCCGGGAGAACTATCAGGCTCCATAGAGAAGATGGTCTTCTTTATCTCCTCACTGGAAGGAATGGCTTTGAGAATTTCATTCTCATCAGTCTTCACCGCAGGTGGAATGACTTCCAGAAGAGTAGGATCAAGAAAACATCCTTCCTCCTGAAGAAGATTCATGAAAAAAGCCCTTCCCATCTGCAACATCTTTGGTCTGTCATTGAGACAAGCTACCAGCAAGTTGGAAAAAACATTGTTTCTATGTCTATCTTGAAGAATAGAATGGAAGTACTTGCTATTCTTGTCTCCTGCCAACAACCACTGAACTCTAGCTTTCTGTTTAAGAAAAATTTCCAGCTGCCTTTCATTCTCCATATACTCTTGTCTAGTAGACATGTACTGCTCCCAAACATTCTCATCCCATACCTCCTGAAGATACACATCCAGACTGGACATCATAGAAAGGAGATGGTCGTTTCTCTGAGTAACATTCCCAAAAATGTGCTTGTTCCACCATTTCAGGCTCTGTTTAAGCTCCTTAAGTTTCGTGCTCAGATTTAGCAAAGGGGAAGAAGTCGCCACATGATTCCATTTGTCTCTCACAAAGTTCAGGAATTCAGGGTGTTCAACCCACATAGACTGGAAGCTAGGACCACTAGACCAAGGTGCTTGAGTAGAAATTAACATAGGGGCATGATCAAAGAATATTCTATCTAGGTACGAAACAGAATGGGACACCAAATCCATCCATTCAGCATTCCCTAACACCCTATTCAACCTTTTGTAGATCCTGTTGATACCTTGCTGATTGTTACACCAGGAGAAGAGATTACCAGAGTGGTGAGGTTCCCCAGGGCCAGTGAACTGTATAAAGTTTCCAAAGTCATCAGAACTAGGAAAGTCAAATTCCTTTCCACCAATAAGCTCAGAAGACTTGAGAGCACAATTCCAGTCTCCACCCAGAAACCAAGGAATTGTAGTGATAGTTCCCACATTAAGTAGATCCACCCACAAGTCTCTCCTTTTGTACCTATCACACGATGCATAGACACAAGTAAACCGACCAATCTGTCCAGAAGTGTCGTGAACAGCAAAAGTTGATGCTTGATCAGACTCCTCAATAATTGAAAGAGAGAGGGAATTTTTCCAGAACACCCAAATCTTGGATCCAGAGACTGAATTAACCCAGAAATTATCCATTCGAAGCTGCTTACAGACACTAGCCACCTTCCCCTCCCCAACCATGGGTTCAAGAATGCCAACCAACTCCACTTTGTGTTTCTTAATTAAATCTTTAAGATGATATAAAGTGGGAGTATTGCCAATCCCCTTACAATTCCATATCATTGTGTTAAACATAACTCTCATTATCAGAATGATGCGACTGACTGAAGAACTTTGCTATAGTCCCAGTCTTACTCCTCAAGTTGTATCTCTGTACCCTTGGCCTAGAAGCATTACTCTTGCTATCCAAAGGTATATCCCCATCATCATAGACAGTTTCTGGAATCCTGGAACGTGTATCTGAAGCAAGAACATCAGCACCAACTATAAAATCTTCTAATTGCATTTCGCTCCCAGGAATCAAGGAAGGATCCCCGGACCCTTTAACTTCCTCATATATAGGCTCTGACTCTTCAGAAAAACCATCAGGTAGCACCCCTGGTTTGTTAGTCTCAATGAAGGCTGGATCAGAGCAATGCCGGTACCACAAACCTCTTGAAAGATTCGGGCCATCATCACTACTAGGCTCATGATCCGCCACCAACAATTCTCTGAAATCCAACTCCATATGAGCAGCAATAGCTATGAGGGCAGGACAAGCTTCCTTAATTTCAGCCATTGAATATTTCGCATCCCACAGCATTTTGATATCATCTTTAATACTCCTTCTGGAGCCAAATAGATGGTCCTGATAAGATGTAACAGGCTTCGATACTTTTGCATGGGATTTTAGGAGACCCTCCTTCTTGCTGTCCAAACTATACTGATCAATAATATTTTTCAAACCAACTCCAGGTTTAGAAGTAGGGGAATACACCTCTACCGCTCCACTATTGAAATCCGCAACCACTCCAGCATTAACCTCTACCACCATATCTTCCTTTGATCCCAATACAGGAATCACATCAGCATGCAAATCTTCTCTCCCAGTGGAGTATTGTTATTGCATGACTTCCACCTTCATTTCCTTGGACAACAAATTTTGATGAGCAATAGTTGAATTAACTGGATCCATGAGAGTCGCCCTCTCAGCCTTAGAGTTGAGTTGGATTGGGGAGATCTCCCTAGCTGCTAGCTCAACCCTGTTCAGGACTTTTGATTGACGGTTTAAAAACTTCTCCAACCTTTTATTTTGTAATTCCAAAGGGAGGTCATCCTCCTGTTGAACCTTAGGTTTGCTAGAGAGTTTAGGCTCCTCCATCCTTCGTTCCTTATCAGCATTAGACCTAGCTTTAAGAAGTAACTCAGCTTCCTTCAAATCAAAATTCACCTTATTAGGTGCACTCTCCTTAGCTTTCTTGACTGCAGAGACCTTGGATCCAGCTGACTTATTTATGGCATTACCTGGCTTAACCTCCATCCTGATTTCTGCTTCAGACACAGCGTTAGGCCCCCATTCACTTGAGGCACATCAAAGCCACAAGGTACATCCTTACAAACCTCATTAGGTGCTCCTCTAACTTCCTTTGACTGCTTCTGAACCGATTTCAGACAACCTGAGTCATACTCCCTAACTGCCCCTTTACTAGAAGACCCCACTTTCCAATGTTTCTTACTTGCAACAGTCGACCAGCCCCCAACTCCTAGGCTACCTGAAGAGGTGTCATCTTGAGCCACAGCCTTGCCTTTATTAGTCACGAGGGGAAGCTTCTTGGCCTCCACCAAACCTTTCTCAATTTGATCCTCCTTGCTAATTACATTAATTTTGATCCCTGGTAACCCTGATTTCAAGTTCTTAGCAATCTTAACTCCCCCCAATTTGAATTTCCTGTTTGCCCTTTTTCTGGCACTTTTGGATTGGCCAGCAATACTAGTACCCTTCCCCTCCACTAGTTCCTTGCCTATATGAATTTCATCATTCTTAGGCTTAACCGTATGCTCAACCAACTTCTGCCTTCTACAGTCCGAAGACAAATGCCCAATCATAGAGCAAAACTGGCAATATGGGGGCAGGGACCCACCATAATCCACCTCCTGCTTGATCATCTGGCCTCCATTATCAATAGTTAGAAACTTCTTCACAAGCTTAGCAAGATCCATTTCTATACAGACATAGTCATAGCCAGGCCTAGTGAAATTGGTCACATCTTTGTGCATGCATAAAAACTTCCCAAGCGAACTAGCTAAGGATTGAATAGCTCCAGGATCATGCAAGTGAGCTCTCAGCGCAGCAAAACCAACCCAAACAGGAGTGCACAATGACTCAGAGCCAATCATGAAATTAGGAGACCATCTGAAAACTCTCATTCTTTTCCCCTTGATAAACCAAGCATCTCTAATGTATGCTTTAACGAAATCCTCCCTATTGGTGAAGCGAATCAAAATGTGCCCCTGATCAAGCGCCACAGGAAAGATATCCTCCTGAAAGGTCATGACATTCTTCATAGAAGTGAGGACCTCCATCAACGCAGGCCTGCCCGTAGTGAACTTGCCAATCAAAGTCCAGGAGAAAGGAACAGCCATTTGGTTCACCCCCTCAATTGAGAATTGATTTACCTCCTCACCATCAATTAGTACTGGTTTCCTCACCGGCACACCAGGGAAGAAGGGCGCTTGATGCGACTCACGAGTAGCTGCAGCAAAGGATAAATTACAGCGTTTCTCAGGGGTAGCTCTAGGATTATTGAATTTCAAAGGAGATGTAAGGGGATCATCAGAAGGCAGAATGCCCATGCCTTTCTGACAATCCCTAGGCTCTACCACCTGTGCAGCCGCACCCAAGGGCGAGGGGATAGACATCCCAAAGCCACGACCTGGAGCTAGATCAAGCTCCAACGAGCTGATCCAGCCCCAGGAAAGGAAACCCACCGAAGGCACTCACAAAAATGAGGAGCATGGCACGACCTACTCGGGGAAAATTGCCAGGCGGGAAAATCTCCAAATCAAGGTGCCCGGAGATAATCGCCCCCAGCCCAAAATGGAGGATTTTTAGAGGCTAGGTCTAGGGTTTTGGACTAAGGTTTGCTAAGTCTAGGTTTTGGATTAGGGTTTAGGCTAGGTCTAGGGTTTTGGACTAGGATTTACTAAGTCTAGGGTTTTGACTAGGTTTTAGTTTCAAGGTCGAGCTGCAAGCATATGGGGTGTCTACAGACGTCCCTCCTTAAGCAATGTCGGAGGACGAATGGAACCATGACCGATGCTCAGGGTTGACAAAGACACCCCGCCCCCTTTTACAAGGAAAATGGAATAGGAGGAGGACACCGCTGCTTCTCGAGCCCTCATTGAGAATCGAATGGCACGAAGTTAACGGTCTTATGGACGGGATAGTTTGGGTTACCAACCCACTCCGAACAATATAACGGTTGTCAACCAGGTAGTTTGGGCTACCGACCCATAAGAAAGGGGGGATGACAAGATACCAGACCTACCGACCAAATGATAGATGCCTTGACGGGTGTCAATCAGGTAGTTCAGGGTACCAACCAAAAGAAGGAGGTTGGTCCAGTCCATCCGGAACACGACCAAATGGGGGCCTCATCGATTTCAAACTCTCTGAGCACGAATCGAATAGGACATGATAAGTTTCAGACATACCGATTGAGAGATAAGCACCTTGATGGGTGTCAATCGGGTAGTTCAGGGTACCAGCCGAAAGAAGGAGGTTAGTCTAGTCCATCTGAACACGACCAAAGGGGGCACCATTGATTCCAAACTCTCTAAGCAAGAATCGAATAGGGCATGGTAAGTTTCGGACCTACTGACCGAGAGATGGCAAGCTTCGGACTTAGCGTCTGAGAGAGGAATATGTCACGTTTCGAACTTACCAACCGAGAGATGGCAAGTTTCGAACTTACCAACCGAGAGATGGCAAGTTTTGGACTTACCGTCCGAGAGAGGAATATGGCAAGTATCAGACTTACCAAGAGAGATGGAAACTTCCGGACTTACCGTTTGAGAGAGGAATATGGCAAATTTCGGACTTACCAACAGAGAGATGGCAAGTTTCAGACTTACCGATCGAGAGGGGACATGGCAAGTTTTGGACATTTCGACCGAGAGATGGCAAGTTTCGGACTTACTGACCAAAAGGGAATATGACAAGTTTCGGACTTACTGACCAAAAGGGAATATGACAAGTTTCGGACTTACTGACCAAAAGGGAATATGACAAGTTTTGGACTTACCGACCGAGAGATGGCAAGTTTTGGACTTACCGACAGAGAGATGGCATGTTTCGGACGTACCAATTGAGAGGAGATATGACAAGTTTTGGACTTACCGACTGAAAGGGGGATATGGCAAGTTTCAGACTTACTGATTGAGAGGGATATGGTAAGTTTCGGACTTATCGACAGAGAGATGGTAAGTTTCGGACTTACCAACTGATAGGGGATATGGCAAGTTTCGGACTAACTGACCAAGAGATGGCAAGTTTCAGACTTAGCGATCGAAGGGGAGATATGGCAAGTTTCGGACTTACTGACCGAGAGATGGCAAGCTTCGGACTTACCGATCGAAGGGGGATATGGCAAGATTCAGACTTACCGACCGAGAGATGGCAAGTTTCAGAGTTACCGACTGAAGGGGGATATGGCATGTTTCAGACCTACCAACCGAGAGGGGATATGGCAAGCTTCAGACTTACCAATCGAGAGATGGCAAGTTTCGGACTTACCGACCGAAGGGGGATATGGCAAGTTTCAGAATTACCGACTGAGATATTGCGAGCTTCGGACTTACCGATCGAGAGACGGTAAGTTTCGGACTTACCGACTGAGAGGGATCTGGTAAGTTTCAGACTTACTGATCGAAGAAAGATATGGCCAGTTTCGGACTTACTGACCAAAGTGAGATATGGCAAGTTTCGGACTTACCGACCAAGAGATGGCAAGTTTTGGACTTACCGACCGAAGGGGGATATGGCAATTTTCGGACTTTTCGACCGAGAGGAGATATGGCAAGTTTCGGACTTAGCGATCGAGAGATGGCAAGTTTCGAACATACCGACCGAAGTGAGATATGGCAAGCTTCGAACTTATCGACTGAGAGATGGCATGTTTTGGACTTATCGACCGAAGGGCGATATGGCAAGTTTTGGACATACCAATCGAGAGATGAAAAGTTTTGAACTTACCGACCGAAAGGGGATATGGCAAGTTTCGGACTTACCAATCGAGAGATGGCAAGTTTCAGACTTACCGACCTAGAGATGGCAAGTTTCGGATGCCAATCGAATAGTTTGGGATATCAGTCTGAGGGTGAGTTGAGGGATTCATTGCCAGATAGTTAGGGTTATCAGCCTAAAGGTGAGTTGACGGACTCATTATCAAATAGTTAGGGTTATCAGCCTACAGGCAGGGGCATTACTGGATATCAGACCTGTCAGCCGAAGGGGGGAAAGTTTACCATGCGAGATATGCTCTAGACCTCGCACGAGGCCAAGAAGAAGATGAAAGAAAGACTTGTTCGACTAAACAAGTCCAGTAGAGCAGAATTTGCCAAGATTCGTTTGTTCGGAACGAATCTGGGATAGGAACACCTAGACCTTGTCTAAGGTCTAGAAGGAGAGGGAAACAAGACTTGCTCGACTAGTGCAAGTCCAATAGAGCAGGTGGGATTCCACCCTACCTGGTATAGAAGTCTATGAAGGCTTCATTCATCCAAGCCTAGGCAACAAAACAAAATTCAGGACTATTATTCGGGTTATCGCCAACGGCAAGTCGACATGAAGAAGAAAGCAGCAATTTGAACCAGTTAAGCACATGTTGTCGCAATGGCAATTTCTACTCCGCATCAACTATAAACAACCAAACAAGCTGGCCAAAAGTGTCCAAATGAAAACATGGTATCCCATCTGTAACCAAACTACCAAAGCCAACATTTCTGAAAGAAGATACTAGTAAAACTAAATAATGGATAACGTGTAAGCACACCAATGATTAAGAAAAAATCTAAATCCAACTCCTAGTTAGAAAGTCCAGAAAGCCTAAATGGAAAAGAAACTCAGGATTTGTTCTCTATAAAGAGTTAGTTAAAGCTACAAGCGAAACTACAAGCGAAGGAATAAATTAATTAGTTGTAATCAAACAATTTCAGTACTGACATTTGTCTAGTTCTACTTTAACTAGCAAAAACTAATTCTCAGCCTTTGAATGGTTGATAGTCAAAAAATAATTAACTCAATAAATTAATACATCTTTATTTTACAGAAATTTCCAAGTGCTGTGTATAGCATTTCCTCAAGTGTTTAAGTGATGTGTATAGCATTTCCAAGTGATGTGTATAGCATTTTCTCAAGTGATGTGTATAGATTTGTACTTAGGAAATGTCAATTGCATTCAATGCCAGAGACTGGACTAGATCAATTTGTCCCTAGCTATCATGTTTAGGCAAACTGCACAAGATCTGGTGAGAATCCATTGTTACCAGACAATGCATCAGCTAGGGAACAAGTCGTGGCCTTATCAGGATGCTGGAAAAACAAACATTAAAGAAAAGCTGACAGAGAACAAACATATATAGACAAACTTACTGAAAGGGAAATGGGAAGCCATTTCTTCAATATGTTATGCTGCCAAGCTCAAAGGAGGAATGATTGAGAGGGAACCAATGGACCACCAAACTGGCACGTAACAACCAGAATTCTGATCATGCAACACGGCAAATCTACGAGTTGATGCCCCCACGCGAGTCATGTCATTGGACCCCATTGTGTAGACTTAATCAGAGCTTAATCATTCATTGTATCAATCCCATGTTGAAACTAATCAACCAATAGATTCTTCGTTTGGATTGTCTGGTGGATTGTGATCAAAGCAAGTCTTATTTAAGATCTTCTGTGGTTAGGACTAGTAAATCAACTAGGGGACCATAGGCAGGATGTCTATGTAACATGTCATTTGGCACAGTAACCTCACTAATCAGCTGTTAAATACTGATTAGCATTTGCTAATAACATAATGCTTTTTCATCAGAATTATCACAAGTCTTTGCCACTCTTCCTGGGTAATGAATTTTATAAGTAGCAGCAGAGATACAGACAGAGGAAACGGCCACTTGTTCTTCCTTGTGTGTTTCCTTTGTTGCCACAAAGCCATATGGTATAACATAAAGAATGGCATTACTGATACATTCAAGTTTGGTCAGCTGGCAAATCATGTTTTTATGATATTATATATCCTATGATTATCTTTACAACCCTTAATACGAAACAATGAAACAATGAATCTCATGTTACTCCCCAGATGTATATGAAACATACAAGCAATGCCCATTTGGTGGTTTGGATCATACACACTCATCCTCCTAGAGCTTACAAACTGAGCTGATGAGAAGCTCATGTTACTTCAGCTGTCTAACAAATCAAAACACTGTTAAATTATGAAATAACATGAAGTTAAAACAGAACAAATAGGATAGTAATGTTCTACTTCATCACCATCAGAGTGAAGACCACAAACACTTGCTCTAAATCCTTTGATCAAGTTTCTTAGAACCGTGACAGATCACCTAGTTCTCAAAGTTTAGATGAGCATCACATGCATTTCAACTACCATTAGCATTGCTAAACAAGAAGATACAGAGCACCAAATCATTTGATTGGGTAAAAAAAAAAACTCAATTTCGCAGAAAACAATAGAATCTAGCATCAAAATTGACTAGTAAATGAGTTCTCGAAGGAAAAGAAGAAAAACCCAACTATG